>CAJUYI010007499.1:0-12076 GCA_910591695.1 Galerucella pusilla
TCCTTTACTCCTGTCGTGCCCTTTAACCCACCTCAGGATAATATTGTTATTTGCCGAGGCGTCAGCTAAATCTTGTTGGCACTCTAGTACTAGCCTCGATATAACACGTTGTCTGCTCAAGGCTAATGGGGCTTGTCTACTATCAGTGCAGATTATTATGTTTTTGCCAGAAATTCCTATTCTGGTTAGTTCTTTTGTGGCAATTGATATACCAGCCAGTTCTGTTTGAACCACGCTGGTATTGTTTCCCATTCCCCACTTAATCTTTAGGCTTAGTGCTCTCGAGTAAACTCCACATCCTGAGCCTTCTTTCATTTTTGAACCATCTGTATATATGCGTATTGCATTTGCAGCATCTGGCTCTGTGTTCAACAGACCAAGTTTCTTTTGAGGAATTTCGAGCTCTACAGAAACTGAAATGGGAAGGCAAGGGCGTCGCCAGATTATGACTAAAAGGGGGGGGCAATGGGGAAATAGTATAGAGGATAAAAAATATGAACGCCGAGAGCATGAAGCGCTACATTTGGAAGTCTTTGCCTCGATGACGATTTTATTAAGAACGGTTCTAATGGCAATGTATAAAACTTCGCAAGCCCTCGACAGCACAATATCAAACTCAAACAAAATCAAACATTTAAACTCAGTAATAATTATTCATATGTCAACAAAAATAATATTCAATTAAAACATAATCTGCGGGTATTTTTTGAAAAACTTTCAACCCATTTATCATTAAAATTATTTAGACTTGGAGGGACCCTCCAGGTAACACGCTTGCACTGCGGCCGCAGCTTTAAGGGGATCTTCTGCCATGGTGCTTCTTAGCCATGTTTTTAATCTTCTGAGGCTGCTAAAGGATTGCTCTACTGTACAGGTCGTGCATGATAAACCGATCAAGATTTTCTATGCTTTTTCCGTTTCGGGAAAGAAGGAATTTATTAATAGGTGAGGAAGTCAATTGGTCGCACTTTGGTCGCTTTGCAGCTAGGTACATTTGATCTCTAGGAGGGGGCACATGCTCCCCTGTTCTCCTTGGCGACGCCCTTGTGGGAAGGTGTTTAGTCTTTGAACAATGTTTGAAAATTACACACTAGTACAACTGGGAGAATACTAGAGATGAGTCCATAGTTCAAGTTTGAATAGCGTGACAAGGAACTCTCAATCAGGTTAATGAAAACTGAGGCAGAGACATTTGAAGTCTGTTTCTGTGTGTACTTAAAATTAGTCAGACAGAAACACTCCAATGAGAAAGTGGTAAATACAAACATTTCATTGAAGCTCCTGGATTCTTCGGCTCAGATTGTTTCAAAATGGTTGAATAAAAATCAAATCGGACTTTTATCAACTAGCAGTTTCGTCCACTACATCATCATTTCGAAATAACTAACACAAATGTATAAATTACTTTAAAAAACAATTTAAATTTGCACATCACTTCCTTGCAATCAACAATTTAATTTCACCGTTAACAAATGCATATTATTATCTATACCTGTATGTTTCTGATTAGTTGTGACATACTGAGTGTTGCGAGATATAGGTTGTTGATGTGCACACGTTTATAAAATGTGAAATTAAAATGTAAATAATTTATTTTTTGTTGAAAAGGAACATTTATATCAACAATTTCAATTAGAATTGATAGATTTATTGGAATAGAAAAAGTTTTCAGACTCGGTATGCGGGAGGTTGAATTTCGCTATTAGTGGTTAATAATCTTTTCTATTATTAACCTTGCTCAATAATGGACAAATTCAAATAAATAAATAGTAGTTCAACAAAAACTTGTTCAACATAATTTTGTATACCCATGAGATTGTCTTTAACATATTTGCTGCTTGAAATTACATATCAAGATGAAATAATTCGAATAAAAATGTGCCATTAGTTTAAAATTGGCGCACAACCAAAAATGACTGATAACATAACGAGTACGTTCATAACATATCGAAAACTGACAGTGTACTTGTTGTTAAAGTATAATTATTTTTATGTAGCTCTGGCTTAAGGCAAAATGCTTTCGGCCAACTTAACTTGTTTTAAAATCATGTGTCAATGCCATACTAAAAATAAATGTCAGAGAATACAATTTTCATTAGATTCTTTTATTCTGTCTGGTCTGTCGTATTAAATAGAAGAATTAGTCAGTTATGAACATTTAATAGTCAGTCGGCATTGCTTATACTAGGAAAGGGGTCCGTTGAACTATAGGGAAACACGAATTTTTGACTGATTTTGCGAAAAATCGATAGTACTCACCTATTTTGAGAATAATCCGTCAAAAAATTTGCGGGTTATACACAATTTACAAAGAAAAATCCAAAAAAAGGTTTTTTTTCCCAACTTGAACCATCACTTTTTGGCATGATATTTCATACAAAAAACAGTTTAAATGTATTGCTCTGTACATGAAAGTGATCAACAACATGTGTTCTCGCTATCTATGAAAAAAATCCAGTTAGATTCTTCATAATATTGTTTAAATCACCACTTTCATAAATATATATTTGACAGGCAACCAGTTTGGATATAAATAATTTTAATAATAATCGCATACACAGATATGCAACCTACAAAACATAGAACAAAATACAATACTTTGTAGCGTGGTTGCCAGCTGTAATCGACTACTCGACAATCATGCTACATGACTATTAAGATACGAAATTAAATATTGTATCAGACTATATTTTTAGTTAGATTCATTCAAGGCAAACCCAAGAACATGAATGAAATTATAAACACATTTTATATATGATGATATCCTTATATTGCGTGTTTGAAGAAGGGGAAACAAATATATAATCATTGTATTCAGCCTTCCCCTCAAAAAGTATCCAATACTTTGTAATCCACATCAAATTATTCCAGAAGGGGAAGGGAATATAATTATTGGATTCACCCTTCCCCTTCTAGATTATTCTAGAAGAGGAAGGGTGAATCCAATTATTATTTTCCCTTCCCCTTCTGGAATATCTTTTGAGGGCAAGGCATTTGCCTTGCCCTCAAAAGATATACAATACTTTGTAATCCACATTAAGTTATTCAAGAAGGGGGAGGGTGAATTCAATTATTATATTCCCTTCCCTTCTTGAATATCTTGTGGGGAAGGCAAATGCCTCCAATTATTTGTAGTCCACATTAAGTTATTCTAGAAGGGGAAGAGTGAATCCAATTATTATATTTTTATCCTCTTCTTGAATAGATTGATGTGCATTACAATGCATTCATCCCTCTCATCCAATACTTTCTAAGATGAAATTCGAATGCAATAATTAATTAATATTTTAAAAATATCATGATTCTCACGTAATCGTTTACAGCTGGCAACCATGTCACACATTACGCTAGAGCTTCTATGTCATTTGTCATTTGATTTAATTGTTTTCATACAAATTTGTAGCCTGTCAAATATATATTTATAAAAGTGGTAATTTAAACAATATTATTAAGAAACTAACTGAAATGCTGTTATTATTAGCAAGAAAACATGTTGTTCATCACTTTCCCGTTCAGTGTGATACGTTTAAACGGTTGTTTGTATAAAATATTCAGTCCAAAAGTGATGGTTCAAGTGGCGAAAAAAATTATTTTTTTGGATTTTTCTCAGCAATAGTACATTGTTTACCGGGTAGGAAAAGCTTAACATTCCTGGACGACTGTGAAGATTGCTAAGTCGAGGCGCAAGCCGAGACTTAGCAACACAGAGTCCAGGAATGTGGCTTTTCCTACGAGGTAAACATACTATTTTTCCGCAAATCGTTTAAAATTCGACAGATATTGATTGATTTAAAAAAAAACGCGATAATTTTATTCCCAAATAAATGGTGCTTTGAAATTCCTAATAAAATTACTTGGGTTACTTTGGAAACGTATTGAGGTTGAATTGTCAAACTTGACGCTTATAAATTTAATTGCTGGTGTTCTCGAAAGTAAAATGATAAGTGATGATGAAATTTCCATTCCTGGGACTCCTCCAGAGCTGGTTGAGGCAGTGAATACTGCTTCATTAGAATTATTGCCAAAGAAATCAAGAGAAAAGTACGAAAATGCATACAGACGTTTTATGGATTATCGCATGAGTAAAAATACGAGTTCTTTCTCAGAAAATGTTGTAATGGCATACTTCCTAGACCTTTGTTTAAAGATGAAATCTTCAACATTATGGGCCAATTATTCAATGCTGAAGTCAACCCTTGCACTTAAACACAATGTAGATATATCTACATACTCAAAACTTCGTTCTTTATTGAAACGGCAAGCTCAAGGTTATAGGGCAAAGAAATCTAAGATTTTAACGAAGGAAGAAATTGAAAAATTTATCCAGGAAGCTCCAGATAAAGAAAATTTAATGATTAAGGTAATTTACAAGGTTTTAATTTCTATTTAGATTATAGCTTTATTTATTTTTTAGGTGGCTGTAATATTTGGTATTTCTGGGGCCTGTAGAATGGATGAGTTAGTACGAATGACTGTACACGATACAGAAGACTTAGAATCTAAGCTTTTAATCAGCATACCTGATTCGAAAACCAACAAACCAAGATCATTTGTAATTAATCAGATCTACTTGAATGTTTATCGAAAGTATGTTTCGTTAAGACCAGAAAATATGAACAGTGACCGATTTTTCTTTAAATATCAAAGCGGAAAGGGTTGTAGACAAGTGGTAGGAATTCATCAATTTAGAAAAATGCCCAAAATAGTTGCTACTTATTTGAACTTGGTAAATCCGATAGAATATACTGGTCACTGCTTTCGTCGGTCTTCTGCAACAATATTGGTTGACTCTGGTGCCGACATAACTAGTTTAAAGAGGCATGGCGGATGGAAGTCATCAAACGTTGCTGAAGGATATATCGAAGAATCGCTTAACAATAAGGTTGAGGTGGCAAATAAAATTTTCACAGTACAAAATATTCAACAAAATGACCCTACCACCCTGCCTGTTGTCCAAAATGTTTCTCATAGTTCTAAGAGTGTTCCTCCAATGTTCAATAATTGTACTAACTGTCAAATTACTGTAAATATAACAAATTGATCTTAAAAATGTATTCAGCAATGACTTGATGTTTTCAAAATATAAATTAATTCCTTATAAGCAATGTGTTTTCAATCATTTATGTAGAACACTAACAACTGTACGGAAATATCATTTCCTTACAGTAAGGAAATGACATTTCCTTACAGTAAGGAAGTCCTGACTTTTTCTTCAAGAAATTTTGACAGGAATGTCAAAATTTCCTAGCGATTTGCGGAAAAATATATATAACCCGCAAATTTTTTGACGGATTATTCTCAAAATAGGTGAGTACTATCGATTTTTCGCAAAATCAGTCAAAAATTCGTGTTTCCCTATAGTTCAACGGACCCCTAGGAAAGGTATGTCATGTATTTTATTAAGTATTTTAGGTGCCCGGAGAATTATTCTCGATACTTTGTTCTAGGCGCCTTTCATACTTCTTCAAGATTGTATACTTATACATATTTATGTTTAACGTTGTAATACATATTACATCTGATTGAATCAACAGTTCTGTTTACTTGCTTGCATCCACCCCACAAGATAAAATTACAACACTTGTCAGTCAGATGACGGAGTAAACGCTTCTCGTGGTCTTCTTCTTCTTCTTCCTCTGACGCTTCTCGTGGTGCGTTTGTGAATTATTTTTAATTTTTGTCTTAAATTTGGCTAGTAGTAGAAAAAATTGTATATACACCATGGTGTTGAAGACATTTATAAACCTCGCACCTTATTCCGCTCGGGGCAAGGCCCTTCGCGAAATAATCTTGGTGCACGATCAATAATAATAGTCTTCACCACCTTGGTGTATAATACAGGGTGTCCCAAACAAGAGTGACTGATTTTAAACATAAATGCCCAGCTTATTAATTGCTCCAAAGATATGGGGTCTTCACTAGTTTATCAAAGATATTTTTTTAGGCTTGGCTGGCATTTCATCCCATCAACACAGGGTGTTTTACTAATGTTGGTCAAATTTAAAGGGGAAAATATTTATTATTTTAAATGGAACACTCTATAATTTTTGATCTCATTCAAAAGAGCAATAATTCCCCTTTCCAAAAATGTATAGTTTTCTATCTTTTGTTTCATCAACAACAAAGATATTCGAGGTTTCATGTAGTAGTACATTTTTAATTACGTGAATAATTGCCAACAAATCTGACAAACAGTTTATTTAGTAAGAAAACATGATAACATTATTCAATACATATGAAGAAGGAAGAACAAAAAAGTTACAATAAATGCTGCATATGCCTACACTCTTCGTTTATGCATAACTGTAAATGAAATTTTAAATTCTCAAATGAATTTTTTAACATTTCTTGCGGAATGTTCTCAATAATGTTCCTGATATTATTTTGAAGTTCTGCTAAATTGTTAGGCTTAGGATTGTAGCACCTATCCTTCACATATCTCCAGAGAAAAAAATCTGGGACAGTTAATTCAGGAGACCGCGGTGCCCATTCAATCGGTCCAGCTCGACCAATCCACTTATCATTAAAAAACGTTTTAAATGAATCTCGTGCTATTAACGATTAATGTGGTGGTCAAAATTGCTGATTTTGTTGTTAGGCGTCAAACGGTCACAGCATGAGTTGATTTAAGGCATCAAAATACGTTCATATGAAATTACTAATTAAAAATGTACTACTACATGAAATCTCGAATATCTTTGTGGTTAATGAAACAAATTATACATTTTTGGAAAGGAGAATGATTGCTCTTTCGAATGAGATCAAAAATTATAGGGTGTTCCATTTAAAATAATACATATTTGCCCCTTTGAATTTGACCAACATTAGTAAAACACCCTGTGTTGATGGGATGAAATACCAGCCAGGCCTAAGAAAATCTCTTTGATAAACTAGTGAAACTAGTGAAAACCCCATATCTTTGGAGCAATTAATAAGCTGGGCATTTATGCTTAAAATCAGTCACTCTTATTTGGGACACCCTGTATACTATTAACATCTATAAAAAAATGCATAGCAATTTAGAATCCCAGAGCACATCATCTAGGAGGCTTCTGGATAGATCAAGGACACATGCCTAAATGGAAGCCTGCGGATATCCTAAAACTCGTTCGGGACATAAACCCAAAGGTGAATATTTTTATAATTTTTATCAAGTTGACAATTTGCATCTGCATTCGAATAAATCGTTTTGGGACTCTCTGCCTATTAGTAAATACCCTCTGTCGGGGTGTTTTCATCATTGCCGTTTGCTGTGACACGACACGAATCGGATGCGTAAGAGAGCCCTAAGCCAGTGCAGGTTTCAATTAAATATGAAACTTTTTAATTGGCTACTTCGCTTTAATTGGATTACAACTTTTCACATAGATGTAATAGACGTATTACGGTCGTTTTTACATGACTTGCAACTATTTTAATCATCAATAATTTAAGTTGATAAACGCAATGGACATGTTTTCAGAACTGTTGAAGCAAATTGCACCACCAGCGTTCCAGCCCCATTATACTTCATATTTTCAGTTTTCTCTTTCGTGATGAGTCTTACACAAACCCGTATTTATCTTTGATATTGATTGATGAGTGTTGATTTATCCCGATCACGATATTTTCAATAATACCAGCAAGTAAATAAAGGTTGTCGGATGGGGTAAAATAGTTGAAATTAAATACTTCACATGATTATGTTAAAAAGTTATTAACTACGTCGTTGTCATAAGATTTAATAGATTAAAATGAGTTACTTTACAACATAGAAAGCTTGCAAACGTTTGCATAAAAGTTCATTGACGATTACTTAATAGTTGTATGTATGTATTTTGGGTTGACATTCACTGAGACCTAAAAGATCTATTGTGCCCCCTTACTTCTAGTAGTTCCTTCAGTCCTATTTCCCAAAGGAATTTTAGGATGTCTACAGGCTTCAACTTAGGTAAATGCTCCTCTTCTATCCAGTAATCTCCCAGGTGCTTTGTTCTAGGATTCTGAAGTACTGTGCAGTTGGAAAGTATGTGAATAGAGGTTTCTTCTTCCATTCCACAAAATCTGCATTCTTCTTCCTCCACTATTTTGAACTTTTTCAAGTGCCCATTCAGGCGACAATATTACATTGGGGCTGGTCCCGCAAAAGGGTTCAGGCCCCCAGAAAGGTATTTCAGTCCCCCTTTTTGCTAGTTCATCTGCTATTTCATTTCCTTCTATTCCAGTGTGTCCTAGAATCCATAGTAAGTTGACTATATTGTTCTCGCCTAGTTCATTGAGTTTGTCTAGGCATTCCCACACCATATTGGAAGTGATTACACAAGAGCTCAGTGCTTTAATGGCTGCTTGACTATCCGACATTACGATAATCCGTTGTCTTCGGTATCTTTTATCAATATTAAACTGGGCGCACTTTCTTATGGCGTGGATTTCCGCTTGAAAGATACTTGGGGTTTTCCTCAAGCTTCCAGAGTGTTCGGTTCCTGGTCCGAACAGTCCTATCCCAGTTCTTTCTTTTGCTTTTGAGCCGTCTGTGTACCATTGAGTGGCATTCTTCCCAGTCTGGTGATGGTATTTGGATCCCATTCCTTCTTGTTGCTTAATTCTGTAACGAATTTCTTTGAAAAGTTATACTTTTTCATCATACCGTCTTGTGGCATGTCCCAGGTGGTCTGATATCTAAGAAGTGAGGAGGTGTTTTTTTTCAATGATTTCCCTAATAGTTATAAGATATAAATTTGGACATTAATTTGAGGTGAAAACTCAAAAAAATAAGCGATACGAAAAAGGTACGAGACGGTCGGCAGAGAATAGGGCGAGGTTGGCGTTGCGGAAATGGAGGCGACCATTGACAGATGTCAATTGTCCAAACTGTCATGCAGGGATGGGGAATCGGGAGTGACTAATGAGACGATGTGCGGGTTGATAGACATGTTACAGGAGATGAAGGAATTTTGTGGAGTCTGAACGTTTCATACAAATATTGTAAATAATATTCATAATTGTGATAATTGTTGTTTTTTATAGTATAGGGAGGAGAAAAAAAGTTGAATATAATGAAATATTCACGAAACCAATCCTGTTTCGGACATTAACTATTCTTACAGAAAATAATATTATTCCAATTATGAGGTGTGTATGTAACGTTTATAGTTATTTGTTACGAAAACATGCACGTTTTGAATAATGATTTAAATACAATTAATTATTCATGGCACTGCTAAAAGCACTGTATGTCGCTTTTGGTGACAGATTCCTGGTGGAAAAAAATGACTCATGTACTCATTGTTTATTGGCTCAACCCTCAGATGAAGCAAATAATTTGGGCGACTAACAAAATTCGTCACAGCATGCAAGTCTTGTGTAGTCCAAGATCCCAGAGTGATAAGACATTACTTATTTTCAAATAGATGAAATGTTAGGTTCTCAGTAGCATCTTGTGTGCTTTGAATACCTGTGTGTTTGTGGAGCTATCCTAAGGGCACCTGGGCAGGTATCAGGTGAGAAAGATAACTAAAAATAAGTTACTTTACTTAAATTTGTATAATAAGTCTGATTTTTATATATGCTTTGTAGAATAATATTCTAAAGTAGTACCATAAGTGTCAGACACTTTCCATGGACCAAAACTTTTGTCAGACGCTTCAAGTCACCAAAAAAAATAAACTTTATTTATTTTCACATGTCTGACTTTCAAATATGTTATCAAGGCAACTGATACTAAGTTATATTTCGTTAGTCAGACCAATTGTAATGACAGAACAACCCCTGAACACAAAAAAAATAAGACAGAAGTATGAGCGCGAGAGCGCGAATGTGTTTCAGAGCGAGTGAGACGTATATGGTAACTCGGCTTCCCTTCTCTATATATATATATATATATATTAACTCACAATGTCTCAGTCTAATGTGTATGTGCCCTTCATGCACAACGTATAGTATTCAGTATAGTTCGGATCTGTTGGAGCACATATAACTTAGTAATAGTTGCCTTGATAACATATTGGAAAGTCAGACATGTAGAAATAAATGGAGTTTATTAATTTTTTGTGGAGCTTTAAAGCGTCTGACAGAAGTTTTGGTCCATGGAAAGTGTCTGACACTTATGATACTACTTTAGAGTATTATTCTACAAAACAGATATAAAAATCAGACATACAAATTTAGGTGAAGTAACTCTTATTTTTAGTTACCTTTCTCACCTAATACCTGCCCAGGTGCCCTTAGGCTAGCTCAACAAAAACACAGGTATTCAAAGCACACGAGATGCTACTGAGAACCCTGAAAATAAGTTATGTTTTATCGCTCTGGGATCTTACTCTATTGATCTTGCTAGAGCAATGCTGAGCTCCAGGTGCTTTGAAAGGTAGAGAGGTATTCATGGCTCAAACTCTTAACTATAAACATTCCTAGCAATTTTAGTGTTCTTTCTTTAAGGTTTATTGTAAGATTTGATAAAACTTACTCCTCTATTTGGGTTATTTTCAGAAAAATAAGTTTATAAGCCCGAATTATTTGGTGGAGTGAAGTAAAATAATTTCCAACGATTCCCCGATCAATCAAATGGTCGGACTAATAAGTTATCTAGCGTATAATCCACCGACTTTTTGAAATATAAATAGTTCACGAGTTGTCCGACAATTCCCCTTATCGACCAGTTTGAAGAAATGTAAACTTGCTTTAAGCGATAAGAATATCTCAATAGATACAACATAGAGCAGCGATCGTGAAGCTGTGTGAAATTATGTACATTAAATCTGAATACCTTATAGAATTGCTCCTTGTAGGTAATGAACCAGTAGAATCATTCGACGTAATTAAAATACGGCACAGCTGCTTGAATGGGTGGCATTTATGTCTAATGTGATAAATACTTTGAATACAAAAGGAGTGGTTTCATGTGAATGCATTTAATACAAAAGTTTAAATTAAGTATCTAGTACCCATAAAAAGATTTATGACAAACATGTTAATACCGCTACGTATAATATAAAATAAGTATAATTCACTTTGATTGTATTATATATAGAACTTTAATCAATTACTAGAATGCTATTCATGGTTCGAATTTATTTTTACGAGCGTATTTCGTACTAAAGTCTACGTAATATAATATTTATATTGTTTAAATTCTTGAAATGTTTTATCCAGCAAATTTTCACTGAAAGGGTTGTACAAATAGTGAGGAATATAAAAGAAATCAATTATTATTCTAATCAGATACCACAACACAAACATAAACCAAGTTTGGCGACACCGCGAGTGTCAGCTGTCAGCGAATACACGATACACGAAATTCACGGAATGAGAATGGCCAGAACTATCGACACCTACCTCTACCTTGCGGAGAACTGAGCAAATACGCAACAACAACAAATATGCAGTTCCGATGTATCAGCAAAGAATTCTTCTCATGATCTCACCGAACTATTATTTCTATGCGCTTGTGCGTCTGAGTGTTGTCATTGTTAGTTCCGAATCGGCCCAGAAGTAGCGTCAGAAAAACGGGTCAGAATTAATGTAACAATACAGGGGTGTTACTACAAGTTGATGGGAAGTAATAATAATATGAAAATAGACAAATTGGATTGAATTTTGATATTTATGGAAATAATTCAATTCCATTTGCACAAAATTAAAGATACAGAATAGACAACAACTTTTTAATACTATAATGGAGGAAATCTAGATACAGACGACAAGGAATGTCATTTAGATGAAATGAAAGGTCTAGAACTGGATCTGCTTGTGATGTGGAAAGAGCTCAAAAAATGTAAGGTATTTGAGACACTTGAGACCACACATTAATGTGAGAACCGTACACAATATCCAGAAAAAAGTGAACCTGTGGGCAGGGAACTTGGACAACCACAAAGTTCTGCGTGTTTAATAAATAAAAATTTCATCAAAAAGTTTTACATAGACTTAGGTTAGGTTAGGTGTGTGGTGACTGGGTCTATAAGGCTCTCCAAGACTAGCAAGAGTCTATTGTGGCTTGATGGAAAATAGCTTTAGGCAACTTAGTTTTGGAATTTTAATAGAAAAGCCTGCGGTTCCGGTAGACTTCGCGACCCTCGGAATTTTATGTTAATTTTAG
>CAJUYI010007501.1:0-12073 GCA_910591695.1 Galerucella pusilla
AGAATATTCAAAATGACCGTACTAAACTTTGCATTACAAATTAGGTTCTATTACTCTCTCGTACATAAAAATAGACTATTGTCTTTGCAAGTAGTTCATATTTCCATCTGTCTCGTTTGCTAAACATGTCGACTTTTATAACTCCGAGCATAGTATTCGAATAGTGGCCTACATCCACAGCTAGAGAAATAAAATTTATATGACGAAGTGAATTAGAAACTAATGGCTCCAAGAAAACCACTGTTGAAACTTTATCGTGGAAATTACGACCGGCAACTGCTATAAAACAAAAAACATCTGCTGTAAATTTCTTGATTAAATGACCTTAATAAAACCGTAGCGATGGCTGATACGTCTGTGATATTTCACGTAGCTATTGTTTTTATGGGAAATTTTTCACTATCAATTCACTAGTTTACAATAGAATACTAACATTCCTTCCTTTGTGCCTAGACCCTTTGGGAGAAACCTTCTGGCCAACTACATAATCAAAAACCTGAATGCCTAAATATTTTCCTGTCCAAAATGTCTGCTTGTGTTTCATCTCTCACATCTCTGATCTGATAAGCTGGTAGGAAAGGAACCACACAGCACCTAGGGCTCACTAAGCCAGTAAGTAGGCAGCAATAGTTCGGGACAGCATGTAATGCCTTTCTTCGCATCTAATACACATGAGAGCTCATGGCAGGGTGTTGAGTGCTTTGCTATAGACGCGTAGGTTCTCGGTTCGAAACTCACTGCAGTCAAAATTTAGATTTTCAATTCAATATTTCAGAATTACAACGCGTGGAATAAAAATGGCGGCCTTTCTCGAACTGAAAATGGCGGCTTCTGTCGAAAAATGGCTGCCTTTGTCAAAAAATGGCGGCCTCTGTCGAAAAATGGAGGCTCCAATAACGTAGCTCATGCGTAGATCACATTTAGCGGTAATT
Source organism: Galerucella pusilla (assembly GCA_910591695.1). Classification (NCBI taxonomy): domain Eukaryota; kingdom Metazoa; phylum Arthropoda; class Insecta; order Coleoptera; family Chrysomelidae; genus Galerucella; species Galerucella pusilla. Next base: position 933 of record CAJUYI010007501.1, read on the forward strand.
TTAGCGTTAATTTTGACGTTTTCAGACCTCAGCTTTTTCGACAATTTTCTTATGGAGATTTCCATGCTAGCGCCTTCGCCATGGTCTAGAACACCTTATCTACTTAATCCCTTTGTGCCTCGTCCTGGAAGTCTCTTTCAATAGTAAACCATTTTTAATGAATTAAGAACATGGTTAGTTTGGTCTTAGTTAGGTTAATCTTGGAGACTAGTAGCTCATCCAGTCCTATTTCCCGGAGGAATTTTGGGATATCTGCAGGTTTCAACTTAGGTAATCTCCCAGGTGCTGTGCGCTAGGATTCCGAATTGCTGTGCAATTCGAATGTATCTAAATTATTTTTCCTCCACTATTTTGAGCTTCTCCAGGTGCCCATTCAGGCCACAATATCCAGCTGAGATTCCTTCGGATACTTTGACTGATGCATTCGTTTGATCTCAACAGGTTGTAGTTACCCAGAAGAATCTTTGGCAGCAGCGGTGCTGTCAAGGTCCCATCCATTGGACTGTGACCAGAGAGGAAGTACAGGAATGGATGGATGAGAAAATTGAGAGAAGGTGGGATGAGTATGAGGGCGCGCTAAAAGGAGCGATTGGGAGCAGGTAAAATTGGGTGGACCGGAAACTCGGGGAGGTGAACTACTTCTTGATGCAGGGGCTCACATGGGTCGAGAGTGGGATACCTCCACAAGATTGGGAAAAGAGGAACTGGAGTGTGCGAGAGATGTGAAATGGATGATGATGTGGGACATGTGTTTAGATGTTGGAAGAACGAGGAAGTTTTGAAGAAGCTGGAGAATAAACTGGAGAGGCGGTCTATTGAGAAAATATGGTGGTGATTATGTTGAGGGGCGAGGAGGAATGGATGGAGATAAGTGCGTAGTAGAGAGCATGATTAGGGAAAAAGAAGGACTCGACATGGCATGTGAGAGGTAGGAGTGATAGAAGGGAGAAGCCGTCTTGAAGTATGCAAGTGTAGTGATTCCAAGGCGGGAGTAGCGGCGAGTTTGGTTGGTAGGCATTCCGGGGGGATTGGTCCAACACTGTCTGGGTACTGGTTAAGGACCTATTCGAACATGAGCTTCCCATCTCGGCCCGAGAAAAAAAGTGTTCATTCAGGCGACAATGTTTAGCTAGGATGATTCCTTTGGATACTTTGACTGATGCATTCGTTTGATCTCAACAGGTTGTAGTTACCCAGAAGAATGTTGTCTAAGCCATAATAGATCTTTCCAATGGTCAGATCTTCTCTTTTTCTCGGCTTTATCTATTTCTTCCAATATTACATTGGAGCTGATTCCGCAAAAGGGTTCAGGCCCCCCAGAAGGGTCTTTCAGTCCCCCTCTTCGCTAGTTTATCTGCTATTTCATTCCAGTGTCTCCTGGAATCCACAGTAACGAATATAAACATGAATGTTAATGTGATTCTTAAGAATAGGGAGGATTATTATTATTACTATTCTATAGTCAAGTGGGACTCTGTCTAACCGAACTTTGATTTCAAATTTTATGAAGTAATATATTTAAATGTTCTGCAACTCTTTATTCGATTCGCAGATGAACGTAATTTGGAACATGTGCTTTTCCGGAAGGTATCGCTATATTGGAATCCTTATTGCCTAATTTCGGTCGTAGCCGAAATTTAGGATACTTCCGATATCTTCAATAGTAAGAATTAAAATCATAAATTTTATCAATCGATTTGTGAAACATCTGGTTTTGTCTATTCTTTATTATGTCCGTTACAATATATAAGCTCAATAATAATAATTACTAAAGTTTATTTAATCCTTTGAATACACCTCCGAGGTCCTTTTGTATGAAATTAGTAACAATATACTCGGCTACCGGAAATGAAAACTTCATTTCCCTTTATTGACTATATCCCTAATGGTTTCGCAGATGGGCAATTTCTGAGCAAATATATGCAAGTGCATTTGACTATACCGCTAGATGCTCACATTCGTATACATACAAAATAGTTTTCGACAGTTTCAAAGAACGCTTTAACCTAAAAGCGATCGATAGACATTATGACATGATTTTGAAAAACTGATCCACGAAGTTTGTACGTATAAGGGGTGTCCATTAATTACATAAGGCATTTTTGGGGCTTTTGGAAAATCCCCTCCATCCTTGGTAAGATATAGTACGATTTTTCTCGACAAACCATCCACCCCCATAATCAAACGTGTGGTTTTTTAATAGTTGTGTTGTGGGTATAAATCAATCACTTTGTAATGCCTTTTGGCCCAATATAATAATAAATATTTGATCACTCCCGTGATCTTATTTTAAAAAACGTTCAAACATTTCATTATTATATAAATATAAATAAATAAGGTTATTGTCAAGTTCACTATTCTATATACACAGAGATTCAAAAGTTTTGCATCACCTTCTTCGGATGCGAAGGAATTTTTTTGCGCTAACAATTTTTTGTTGGCTTGTTTATCAATGTTTACCATTCCAATATGTTCCATATTTTTGCAATATACAGATGTTTACAGTTTTTTTTGTAAGATAACATTTTTAGTGCGATCATTTTAACATTCAAGGCATTTGATTTTTACGATTTTAAGTGCAAACATGAATCGTCAAGTCATAAGTGAGATTGACCGTGCAAGAATAGTGGCTTTAGTTGAAAAAGGTCATTCTCAAAGGTTCGTGGCAAACAGAGTTGGCGTTTGGCAAAGCTCATCGGACCAGAGCTGTAAATGAGTATCTTGAAACTGAAGGGATCAATCGTTTGAACTAGCCTGCCCTATCTCCTGACATTAATCCCATAGAACATGCTTGGGACATGCTTGCCAGGGCAGTGGCAGCACGCAAAAATCCACCCAGGAGTGTACAAGAGCTTGTTCAAGCGGCCCAAGAAGAATGGCGAAATATCCCTCAACAGAATATCAATAATTTGGTAAACAGCATGGGTAGGCGACTTCAAGCTTGCATAAATTCTAGAGGTGGAAATACTCTTTATTAAAAGTTCTCATGCAGGTTCTCACTTAACCTTTTCTTAAAAAAGAATCAATTTGTATTTAATTTATTCAATTTCTAAGAATACTTTTTATGTTTAAAGCAAGTTTATTATTGGATAATGAAAATTCTTGACAAATATACACTTTTTTTTTAATTGAAACTAATTATTTGATTAATCTCTGATCCATTTATAACTAACACATTTTTTTTTTCGGAGATTTAGGGTGATGCAAAACTTTTGAATCTATGTGTATAATATGTTACCCCCACCTTGTACCGTTTTTGAGTTATGAAATGTTGAAAATCTGAGTTTTAGTAATTACTGTAAATATGAAAAAGATCATTTATCAATGTAAGCTATGAAAATGGCAACTAATACTTATTTGATAATTGACATTTTTCTAATAAAGTAATTGAAATGGTTTACAGAGAGGCGGAAGATTGTATTAATAATAATAATATATATAAGTGATTAAAGCAAGGATTCAACTTGAAATTAACAAACTAAATGAAAATAATGAAGTCATCTGCAATGTTATTATAAATAATATAAGAAGGAGTTATCAATTATGCATTAACAATAATGGTGAACATCTAAGTTATTATTTATAAATTCTCTTAAATAAATCTTTGTTTTCTGTTTTGTATAGGTATATATTTTGACTTTTTCTTTCTTACTGAGAACCATTCTAATCAATTTATATGAAAAATGTCAATTATCAAACATATTAGTTGTCATTTTCATAGCATACTTTAATAAATTATCTTTTTCATATTTACAGTAATTACTTAAACTAAGATTTACAACATTTCTTATAACTCAAAAACGGTACAAGGTAGGGGTAACATATTATATATTTTTGAAATCAGAGAAAAAAGTCCATTCCAAAAGTGTGAAAATATACAGGGCGACCAATATAAAAAAATTATTATTTTTTGTATCCACTTAAATTTGCACGCTACTGAACTTTTGATAGAAAATTGAGAAAATTCAGCTGTAACCAAACAATTTTTATACGAGACTTTTTCTTCTAAAAGTAATAATAACGATGATAGGGGGTGGGTAATTTATAATGAAAAACCCTGAACAGAGGCGTATCATTAATTGTCCTCCAATTCTGTTGGCGTTTGGCATTGTCTGAATAATTTTTGTGGTATAAGTACGACACTGACCGGCAAAGGGCTCATCGTAATCCAATAGTAATTTAGTTGGGAGAGTCTATATTTATCAGATAAAAAAAAACCCAAACTCCCCCCCCCCCTATGTAAAAGCTATAGCTACGTGACTGTCTATTTGAATTACCCACTACCCCTGTCCCAATACGAGCTACGCTTATGGTTGTACACTAATTTGGTTGTACATGCTTATGGTAAGTTATAGCAGGATATAAACATAATAAACTCACTATTTATTTGTTCTTTTGAAATAAAAATCGTATTGGGGGCGGTACATTTCGAAAGGGAATAATAACACTAACACAATTCCAGCTCCTTTTGTAACATAATCGATTTTCTATTACAATAAGATTCTCGTTGTCGTTTTCTATACCGATAGCAAATAGAAATCCTTTTTGTTGGGGAAAATCCCCAACAACTTGTTATTTCGGTTTTACAGCTCTACCTATTGATTGGCTTTTTCGACAATGTTAATATCGACTTACCGGGAAATTGAATTGAGAGGGAAATGTGACCACCGAGCTACTCTCCGGATTTAGTTTCTTTTAACTCAATTAACAATAAAAAAGTACATTGCGTATAAGCATACTGTGGTTATACGCCATTTGAATTATTGTTTGGTAGACGTGCTAACTTACCCGAGAATCTCACGAACGACATTGAGCCATGCTATAATATTGATGAATACCAAAATGAGTTAAAATATAAACTGCAGGTAGCTCATCAGAGAGCAGAGAAATATTTAACCAAATATAAACTGAGTAGACAAAGTCAAAATAGTAAGGTAGCTAATCCAGTTGATTTTAAAATATGGGATTCAGTTTTAGTAAGGAGGGAAAATAGAACCAAATTTGAATCTCAATATATAGATCCATTTTCAGTCACAGAGGTGAGTGAGATTAACTGTAAAATCAAATTAGAATCAGGTGTGATGAAAGAAATACACAAAAACAGACTATATACCCTTACTGTAAAATGACTCAAAAATTGTAAGGATGTAGAATCAAAAGTGCGAGTGTGTTTACAAACAATTATGAATAGTGTAATAACAAACACCATAAACAATTAGTGATGGTAAATAAATTCGGATAATAAGTAATAAAAACATTGAGTGAACATAAATAAACACGACAAACAACTAATTTATCGTAAATAATTAAAGACAATGGACAAACATTAGTTTATAAATATATGTAACCGTAGGTTAATGTCATTATTTAATAATCATTTATTTTTAGGAAATTTGTAAATTCATTTCATTAGGGGGAAAGGAAGTTCAACGGAATTTATTCTTTTTGTAAAAGGGGAAGGTGTGATGCCTTTTGGTCAAAACAATAATTTTTAATAATATTTAATTAAAAGACATAAATTCCCTTTAAGATAATTCCAATAAATCATGAATCGTTATATAAATAAGAATTAGGAAGGTTGCACGTACGTAGTCAAGTTCAGAGCGTGAAATAAACATAAATAGTATTATTTATATTCACTTATGATGAACTTGACTCGTCGTATAAATATGCTAACGATAGTGTTTTAAGGGGCATTCTTATTATCGATTCTCATTATAATTATGATTACCATTACTATTAATATTAGTGTTAGTAATAAGTAGTTTAATGTATAATAGTAAGTTAAAGTAAGATGTAAGATGACCCACCGAGTGACCAGCAACACCACCTATTCAGAGGCCCTTCCACACCTATAATCTACCAAGTATCCATCGACGATACATTCATTACAAAATATTTTTTACATCAGAATTATTTTCCGCAAGATCTTATTTCTAAGCAAGTATATTTTGAAATGTGTCATCGCTCTTTTGGAGCTCGAGCCATTATTGCACCGGATAAGGGGTGGAAATTCGAACCCCGAAATGCGATTAGGAAAAATTACAATGTTTGTCACCGGATATTATATTCAAAGTTCATAATTGCTGCGTCTACCAGTTGGGAAAAAACACTGCAATAAATTACATAATTTTCAATTCAAACAAATACTTTTACGCGCCATTTGTTAAGCCTGCTTTCATTGGTGTAAAGCAGCATTACGTACTACGGCTATCTACTTTTAGTCGACAGATAATATAAGTTCTATCATAATAAATAGAGCATGTCCACGTGACGTCACAAACTATTTTGACAACAGCCCTGTCCCAAGGATCAATTTAAATTCTATAAGGTTTGTATAAACAGCTACAAGATATATTTTAAAGGATACTGAAATTCTTATAACGGTCTACAAAACAATTAAATGATCATTATACAACTAAAAAGTGCCCATTTTTATACAAGTGTTTGGTTTTATAACAGTTCTATTAAAAGTTTATACAACTCTTATATGATTGTTTAATACACATTTATACAACTCGTAATCGACTGTTTTATAATCATTTATACAGCTACTATAATAGCTATTTATGAGATCAATTACGAAATGCCTAATTTTGTGTAACGTGTGAGGTTAAACAAGTTAAACAAAATTTCATTTCGTAACGTATTGCATACAACATTATTTCTAATTTTGAAGAAAGTAATAAAAAAATAAAATTTAATATAATTGATGAAAATTCGGAAAACATGAATTTAGTTTGTTGCTGTTACTTCATGTTAGTTGTCAGCTTGACATTTTGTAAGAAAGTCTAGACAGAAGGTTTTTAGCGAGATTGATATATTTTTAGTTTTATTTTTTTTAAATGAGTGATTCAAGTTCTGAATAGCTACCAAGCGATATTGAAGAGGCAGCAGGTAATGCTCTATTATCAGTCATTCCCAAAAAGTCAAAGGCAGTTTATGATTTGGCATACGAAAAATTTATTTCGTTTTGATGAGAAGAAAATTAAACATGTTAATGAAAAAGTTTTACTTGCATATTTTGAGGGTAAGTAAGATCTAAAAGTTTCCACATTATGGACACTTTACTCAATGTTAAGGTCTGAACTAAATCTGAAAAGGAATATTGATATTAAAAAATATACAAATTTGGTAGCATATATTAAAAGGCAAGCGGACGGGTACAGTGCTAAAAAGTCAAAAGCTTTAATTAAAGAAGATTTTGGCAAATTTTTATTGGAAGCTGATGACAAAGAATACTTAATGGCTAAGGTTGCAATGATTGGAATGGCAGGAGCATGCAGAAAAGCAGAATTTACATTTCTTCCAGTTGAAAATGTTATAGACGAAGGAAGCCATTTTCGTGTTGATATCCCACCTTCAAAAACAAAAGTTATACGGCAGTTTGCAATTACCACTGGAGACATTGAAAATACGAATCTTGTTGAAATATTTGGAAAATATATTAAGTTGTGTCCCCAGGTTCTTAAACGCAACAGATTTTTTGTAAAATATGCGAATGGAAAATGTACCAGAAATCCTGTGGGAATTAACACATTTAGCAGTCTGCCGAAAGTTATTGCACAATTTCCTGGTCTTTCAAATCCTGTTCTATATACTGGCCACTGCTTCAGAAGAACCTCTGCCACTTTCCTAGCAGACAGTGGCGCTGATATTTTAAAATTAAAGAGGCATGGAGGTTGGAAATCTACCTCTGTTGCGGAGGGATATGTGGAAAATTCCATGAATAATAAAAAACTTATAGCGCAAGAAATATTTGGTGAAACATCTAATGCAATGTGCGCCGCTTCCCAAATAACAGTGAGTTCGAGCAATGAAAAAAATATGTCGTCGGGAATTAATTTGAATAATTGCAATAATTGTGTTATCAATCTTTATAATAATTAATTTATTCATAATTTATGTTTTTAACTTGTATTATAACAGTTTAATAAATAGACTAATTCTTTTTGTCACTAATTTTGAAATACATTTTTCGTAACCAATTGCATAAAATTTCACTTTATGCAACTAGTTACAAAAAGTAAGACGTTTCATAATGTCAATCAGTTTTAAAAAGTGTCACTTTATATGTCAAAATTAGAAAAAATGATTTAATAGTGTGTCATGTAGTCACATCTATAAAATGGGATTGAAGTGGCACTAATAAGGTCTCACAAAATGGTTGTATAGTGCAATATATTTTTTTATAATGCTGTTATTTCGAGCACAATGGAAACATTTTGTCATCTAGCAGTTTATAAAAGCATTTAATTTTTTAGTGGAGAATATCAGAACCAAATTATATTTCAACTTGAATGTGCATCATACATTTATCAAAACGACTTGGGCCGCTTGGGCGGACATCGATAGTAAAAATTATAATTTAATTTGGATGGTTTAATAGCCCAAATTTTGATGCGCCGCAAATTTTACTTATAGATTATAGGTATGTATATACTTGGCAAGAAAATGAAGAGCTTCAATTCTGGTTCAAGTAGATACTTTAAAAAAATAATAAAATAGAATATCCTAAAATACTTTTTTTTATTATTTTAATAGTTTATCACTTCATATGGATATTCTTCCACAATATAATTCTCTAAATAATGATAAAGTCAAATTTCTCAATATAGTTTCATGTTCCCAACTCAACTGCTCATAATGGCGCGGCGATAGCGGTACAAGAATTGCTTATTTAAACATGGCGATTTATAAAACAACAATTTTATCCCAAAGAAATGCCTTACAATATTTTATTGTAAAATTGAACGGTATACGATAACTGTTTTATAACGAAGAATATTTAGGCACTACACAACTAAAAAGTGTCTTATAATGCAACGCAATTGAATGCTATACAATATTTATTATACAGCTTTAATAAGACAAGCTTGAGTAACTATTTTATAATCTTGTAGCTGTTAGTTAGATGGTATATTATAGAACTCTTATACAAAAGGTATAGGAGTCTTATAAAATGATATTTTTGATATTGTATAATCTTGTTTATAAGGTATTATATCATTTTAAAAGAAATGATCGTATAATGCGTTATAACATATATTGTAAAAGTCACTATAGAATCATTCAATACAACAATTTTCTTTAAAAAACAAAATTATCGCAACAAAAGGCCTAATAAAAACAAAAATTCCTTAAAACAACGCTATTCTACTGTTATACAACAATTCAGTCCTCTTAGAATTCCATTTTGCTAGTTGGGGTGGTGAAACAATAAACAAAGCGTTCAGAACACGTGGTACTTAATAGTGAGGTTATGCTGATTTATACTGATAAATCGTGTTTGAGTTTAGTTGGTTTTGCTTAAATGTTTTTTGAAGTTATTTTAATTGTTGAGCTTGCATATTTAATAATATATAATAGAAGTTAATAGTTGTTTGTTGTTTGATAATTTTTCATCGTGTCTATTGTTTATTGTTTTACTACAGGGGTATTGTCAACTGTCAACTGTCGTGAACATGCCCTATACGTATACCTGTGGTTCCGTGTACGACAAAGTAAATGTAAAACAAATTTGAGGTTATGCTTCATTGTGTTTGTATGGTGTTTACAAGATTTTGAAAAATATTGAAAATACAACACAAAAACGGCATTAATAACCCTACAAACAAACGACTAACGGACAAAACAAACAGGGTGCACAGCCAAAGACGACTTAAGTCATAGATCACAGAACTAAAAGAAAGAGGAGCAAAGCAAAGAAGCAAATAGAGACAGTTTAGGGGTTAGCAACGCACACTTTTCGGTTTTGAATTAATATGTTGATTCCAAAACAGCAGGAAGACTAGGCACGTTTTTATATTCACCGGTAGATCCACCAATCGACCAACTGCGTTTTTATATTCATTGGTAGATTGTAGATTGAAGAAATGACGCGTTCATTTATTACTGTTGCATCAACCAAAATTGCAAACAACTCCACCGTTGTATCAAGGTGGTGAATAAATTTGGTGGTTCACAAAATGACAGCTTAACCTCAAAAAACTAACGATTTTTTGAAACGGTCAAAGAAATGGACGAATTAATAGAAATAAATTTAAAATGTGGTAACAAGGTACTGACGGCGCTATTAACAGCGTCAAAAATTGAAAAAACTTCAAGTGGAACTATCAGATGAACTGCTACTCCGAGATCTAGAGGCTAAAATAACTACAACACTTTTCAAAGTATCTTCATTCACTCCGTACATTTTTCCCAATAACAACAATCAACTTAGAAATAGATTGTCAGTGATCAGATGATTTAAACAACAACAACTGCGTTTTTTTATGTGCCATTGATGACTCAAACATGTCGTTGCAGCGAAGACTGACGTCATTCAACCAATGGTGAATGATTGATGTGAATAAAAACGTGCCTACTATTTGATACAATTTTGACGTGATATCTGGAATAAAATGACATGTGATGACACTGGCGACGAGTAAAAAGACACGGCGAAGCTACACGAGCTGAGTAGAAAAATGGAGGAACACTTCATGGCTCAGAGACATGTTTGGTAGAATAAGATCTTATTATATTCAAAAAGATATCTAAGTTCCCATCAATTTTGGACACCTAGTACATTATAACAATAAAACCAACTGGAAATTGCATTAAAATAAAATGTAGTCTGGTAATTGTCTATCAATTATTCAAGTGATTTGATGCAAATTTAAATTAGTTCTTGAAACCATCAAGATGGGAAGTTTTAGAACTAACTTGACACACAGGTAACTTTAAAAGTTACCTTAGAACAATTACTACACAGTCTAGTGGCGTCGGTCCACGTACCAGCGACAGAGCAGCGTTTCCCAGTAAATTGGAAATGTTTCATTAATTTAGTGTTAAATTTGTTTCAGTAACTCGTAGTAATTTCATTTGGATGAACGGGTCCGCAAGAAATATGTAAATTTGAGAACGTACAGACGAGAAATTGATTCAGAATTTTTTTGGAAACATATTATAAGTTGTTCAAGAAGTTTTTGTTACATTTATAAATGACAACGTTTTGTGGAACTGCAAGTGTGCGAGCAAGGTGTAATAGAGAAGAAGGTGTGCTTATGAAATCAAACAATTTTATTTTGTTAAATCTACATTTTATTTAAACTTAAAGTTGTGACGCGTTTCGCTAACACAGTAGCTTTTTCAAACGA
>CAJUYI010007502.1:0-12071 GCA_910591695.1 Galerucella pusilla
CATTTACATCATAGTAGCCTTTTGGAGGAATTTTTGAAAAAATGTGTTTATTGTGCTAATATTTCTGAAGTGCTGTTTTTTCATTAAATCTGCTTATAATAGGAATAACTTGTCAACGCCGCGTCGGATTTACAAATTCAAAAAACTACCGTAAAGCTAATATCAAGTAGAATCAGAAGACATAATCGTATACAGGGTGTTCAATTTAAAAAAACCAAATTAATTTTCATTCCACAAAAATTAGCCACCCTGTATACATCAAAATATTTACAATTGTAGTCCGAGTGACACCGTATAAACCTACAAGAAATCTTGTTGATACCTCTTTTAGTTTCGGTGCTAGAGATCGAGTGGAAATAATTGGCGCACCCTGTATAAATAGAACATTTTAATAAACTCGATTAAAAAAACATTGAAATGCTTTTGTTACTAACAAAAAATTATACTTTTATACCGTCTCCAGATGGCGTTACAAACCTTTTATTTGTAAAGTATTGTATAGCCTGCAAACTTTAGTTATTAACGCATTCCGCACATCGAGATGAAAACCTTCAACAAAAACTTTCCGGGAGTAGGATTTAAAACAATAATCCTGGCGTGAAACAATTCGGATAAAGTGAAAAAATAAAGGTGAGTTTCGGCGAGAAATTATTCGCCGTGCCATAGATCAAAATACAAATCAAATGGAGGTAAAGAAATACGTAGCTGGAAGGGACAAAGCGACTCAAAACTTAGTAGAAAACTTTTCTTTCATCAGTCGTAATGGTTTTCAATTCTTCAGGACCGGAGGCATGACCCAACACCCCATCGGAATGAAGTAGACACAGAGGTGTAACATTAATTCAATTTAGGGATTCGGGAGAACTTTTAAGGTTCCTAATCCAGTTAGTTTAAAAAAAAACTACAATAATATTCCCAGTTTATTTTAAAGCTACAATCAATATTGAAAATATCCTTAAACTAAACTGGTTTCCTCACATTTTATATTTGAGAATGTCGGAAGCAATCGACATACCTACCTTAACTGCCGTCTTCAGGTTTACGACGTAGAAACAACATACAGACGAAACAGACACACGAAAATACTCGTGCGAGTTTATAGCCAGCTAGAATGGAGGGCGAAAACGATTTCGGTATGAGTTATGAAGGCATTATCTACCTATCTGTGAGCGAAAAGTAGGGTTATATCGTGCAGGTGCGTGTGTATGGCGAACGGGTTCGACGAAAAGGGGGAAACGTGTGTGTGTTGGGGAATTGATCGTAAATATCGGCGGTTAGCATCGTCATCTGTTACTCACGGTCTTCCCTGTTTTTTTTCTCTTGTTATTCTTAGCATTAAACGTTTTTTGGTCTTTCGTCGTATGTGTATAGATTTTTCCCATAAAAGCATCTAAAACATTGGCGTACGCAGACTTATTCTGTAAAAACAACAATTATTTTGCAACTAGCAACCGTTGCACAACGGTCGCGCAATCAGTCGCAAAATTTAGTATTCTGTAAGGTAGTCGCGTCGCAATTGCTGGTTGCTGTCAAGATGCACAATCAACGTAACTTAAATTGTCTGTAAAATCAGCTGATGAAATGAACAAAAACAAATGTAAAAAATATTTAATATGCATGAAAAACCAACGAAGTCTACGAAACAGTGCATTACATAACTAAAAGCAGTTGAAAATGGGTTTCCAATTACTTTTTTAGATGATTTGCTTAAAAAAAACAATATACTTCTAGGTATTTTTTGAAATGGGTGATATAGGTAGGAGCGAAATGTCAACGTTCAATCCTTGAATATTTACATTGAAAAAATCACATTATGGTGAAATGTGGGTAAATATATAGGAGAGTTTAAGTCCTTGAATAATGAAAAAAAGATTAAAACTCAATTTATTTTTTCATTTAAGTAAGAATGTAGGTATTTCTTTTTCAAGAACAAACATTTTAGAAACATCATTTGATAGATATTTTATTCTTAAAGGGCATATAAATCAGACCATCATAGCCTAAACAAAAATTAACTCTTAGAGATTGTTTATGTTAACATAATAAAGATAAGAGTGTAGGTACCTAGCCATATAGTTGTCAGAACCAAACAGGAGCCCCGGAAAATATGCGAACTAAAATAAGGTCATCGCAAGCAGCCAATCAAGAGTCAATGTTAACGATTGTCCATTAGTAATTGTTAAATATAATCGAAATAATATAACCGAGTGATTTCATCAACATACATCATTTTATTCATTCTGTATCAGTGTTGTCAATGCGAGGATGATTATCCGATTTTTAGACAATTTCACTAATTTGGATCCAATAGTTTTTCGAATATTTTGTAGAAGGGATATATAAAATTACTATTGTTTTTGGGGATTTTCTATGTTGACTGGGGTCGAAGACTTTATTTAGATAATCAATGTGTCCTTTTGGTAATTTTGACAAATTCTGATAATTTGAATAGTTCGGGTAATTTTCATTTTTGCATCGGCAACACTGGACTATAACCAGTTCATATTTTGTGGCTTCCCATAGAAACTTGACCCTTCTTTTTCATGACATTAATACAGTCATGTAATTTGAAAATATAGACATTTAGGGCAATCGGTAGTTTTAGTTTTGGTTCAATATAAATTTTTTCATTAATATTTAGAGTTATATTTTTATCAAGTTTGACTTTGTTTACATATCTCTAAACAGTTGACATTTATGGTATCGATATTTGGTTATCGATTCAAAATATCGAATTGTTACTACAAAAATACAACTACAGCGACATGAACACGCCCACCAGGGCTCACGTTTGCTTCTGTCAACTTTGTAGACAAATTAATTTCTCTTTGTACCTAGCTATCTATAGCATCTGTCTGCAGAAATAAGTTTTATTTTCTCTCATTTTTAAATAGTCCATTAGATACCTAGTGAATACATCGGTTTTGAATTATTGTGTCTTTTGTGGTTGCACTTATCCTTTTATTAATTAGGTGAGTGAAATAATTTGAGAATGGGTACTGCTGTCTGCTACTATTAATTGTTTTTGACGTACATACAGAAAATGGGAGAACACAGAGTTTTCAATAGCCAGTTGGAAGAGTTGATTGAATAGCAATCACAATTATAGTAGTTGTAAATCAAGTTTTCTTAATAGAAATAAAAGGTAAGTAATAAATTATAACATTCTGTCAATAATAAACATGTTTTATTTGTACTAATAGTAATTAAATGGGCTTACTAACTGCCCTCAGAAAAGTGGACAAACCTACCCTAATATTTAATAACAATTACTAAATACGTAAAAACAAATAATAACTATTATCTCTTACATTACTAAGTACAAATAAAAACTAACTTTTCTGAGGGTAGTTAGTAAGCCCATTAATTTACTATTTGTACAAATAAAACATGTTATAATTAATTAGTTACCTTCCATTTCTATTGGGAAAACTTGATTTAATTATCAAGCAACTCAACTACAACTACTATAATTGTGATTGCTATTCAACAGTTGCAGTCGCGTTGTAATTGCTAAAAAATTGCTTATAGAATACGTATTTTTCACATGAACAATTGAAAAATGCACTTTTTCAGTTAACCAATTGCTCACTAGAGGCAGTTAACAAATAAATTGCGATCGCGGTCGCAGTTGCTTCTTCGAGAATACGAAACCCGCGTTTGACAGCGACAATTGCGCAATTATCGGCAGTCGCAAGTTACAGAATAGGCCTGCTGGTTTGGCCTTCAATATTTTAGTAAAGTAGACGTAATGTCATTTAATATGTTTATATTGTTCATTCTTTACTTATTATTTTGTAAGTAACTTGAAATTTTGGCATTTTTGCCACCCTGTCTGTACCAATTTGAAGCAACGTTTTATACATTTTTGGGACTGGCTAAGCTAGGGCAATTCAGAAATTAAAAAAAAGAGAGGTTTTATTGAAAAAAATTGTGAAGACGTCATTACACGAAAGTGGTTCACCTTGTATATTAGATTATAATTTGAAAAAATGGTGAATTTGAATCAAAAATCGAAAATTCCTAATATTATTGTTCATTTAGCTAACAATGAATTTATGTACTATTTTATGGACGCACTGTATATCAAATTATAGTTTCCACATTTTCAAAATTTAAAATGTTTATACCATATAGTTTATTCACGATGACGTTGCAAAATAGAATATTGTGATGTTGCAAAGCTATAGTTTTTTTCTTTACTTAATGATAACTAGAAAAGTCAATCTGATGTTAGATTGACAGTTCTTAATAATAATGAATACAAATGGCGAATACCATTATTACGTCTCTTGCAGCAGTAAGCGGGAGAAGTGGGCCCCAATTTCAGCATTCTCGTTCGAATTAGCTTAACAAAGATGTTACCATCTCTTGACATTTACTGTTCAGCTGCTTCGGCATTTTAATAACTACACACTGCAGATTTGCCTAAATAATTAGTTTTGAAAATAACTTTAAGAAACAATGAATTTAAAAGCACCAAAAAAACTTGTAAATATTAGACGATGATCGAATGTCAATAAACGTCAAAACAAACTGGGGAATTTTACCAGATGATCTGACAACGTCTTGAAGTTTTGCCCACCCGTTAACTGTAAATTGCCCTGGCTGTTGAGGATACATTGTATTTACGGTTGGTACATTGATATTTATTTTCATAAGCAGGAAAGTAACTAAAAATGATAACTAAAAATGACATCATCGTCTTTTCATCGTAAAAATCCTATAATAACAAAAGTGTTTCAACAATTATATGTTTAACCAACAAAATCACCCTGTACAACATAAAAAACGTATTAAGTAAGAAAATGAATAGTTTCTTCTGACTACATCGAGGTGCAAACCGGACCAGAACATTAAAAGTATGACCACGTATGAAATTTAAAAGATCTTTCTAGTAGCAATCACGCTGACTTGGCCACTTGAATACCTGAGTGCGGGTAGAGAAAAGAGATGGAGTGGAATAAGTTAGGATCTTAATACACTAGTCCTTATAAGGTTGCGCTTTATGGTTACATAATTCTATTGAATTATATTCAAAGAAAAAATACTTTTGAGTGAAAAATAAAACTTATTTATTTATGTGTAGTTGATTTAAGAGGTTGTCCCGTGTGAAAGTGTAACAAAATCGATTATTTGCTTTTTTTTTTTTCCCTTCGGAGCCGTCCTTTCGCCGGTACCACCTCAGCCTCCTGGGCTTATTGTGGATACTCCTAGTGTTCTGACTACAACCTATTCAGCCAATCCGTTCCCTGTATTAGCTCATACAGGTTCTTAGCTGGTTGATTGTAGAAGTCTTCTGGAGTCATTTGGGTTCTACCATAAAGTTTCTGCCTTCTGTGGTCCAGCGACTCACAGTTGCATAGTATATGCAGAGCTGTTTCGGTATCCTTTTTGCATCTTCTGCATGTAAGGTCTCCGTTGTACAGCCCTATTTTGTTTAGGTGCTCCTTTGTGGGAAAGTGTCCCGTAAGTAGCCCCGTAGTTGTGCGCAGTTTGTTCCTGCTCATTGAGAGCAGTTCTTTCGTTACTTTTTCTGATGGTTCTTTTATGAATTTCTTCCCATGTATTTGCCCAGTCGTATTCTTCCAGTATTTCTTGTGTTGTTCTTCCAACCACCCTTTTAACCATGACCTGGTTAAGCATCTGGGGATGCCCACAGCAGGTTCGGGTCCGTTCATCAGAGTTGACGATCCTACTCTTGCGAGTTCGTCAGCTTTTTCATTGCCTGCGATTCCTTTATGACCTGGTACCCACTCCAGTGTTACACTGTTCCGAGTCGCCAGTCTTCTAAGTTCTTCGCCGCATTCCCATACTAGCCGAGATGTCACCCTATAGCTCTGAAGTGCTTTAAGGGCGGCTTGGCTGTCGCTGTAGATCCTGATCTGCCTGTTGTTGTAGGCTCTCATACTGTTAGCCCTTGCACACGCAAGTATTGCATAAACCTCTGCTTGGAATACAGAGGCGTATTTGCTTTAGACCAGGGCATAATCTAGTAGAGGACTACCTGACGGGGCGTGCGATAGTGGACACTAGGGGGAGAAGGTATGGGACGGAGATCGGAGTGCCCCAGGGCTCGGTTCTGGGACCGACGCTTTGGAAGTGTGTGTTTGATGAAGTTTGTGGGATAGCATGTGGAGAGGGATGTGAGATTACGGTGTATGCGGACGATGTATGTCTGGTATGTACGGCAAAGGAAGAGGTGGAGATAGAAAGAAAGGCGGAGAGGATATGTAGGAAGATTGTGGAGAAGATGGAGCGGTGTGGACTGGAAGTGGCTGAGGATAAGACGGTGGGGCTACTGGTGAAGGGGCGGGGCAAGGCAAGGGAGGTGGGGGTGATGGTGAAGGTAAAGAAAATTCGGATGGAGGAAGCGGTGAATAATCTGGGGGTGTGGTTGGATAGCCAATTATCCCTCAAAACCCATATGTTGAAAGCTGCACAGAAGGCAAAAGTAAGGGCAGCGTAGCTGGGAAGATTGATGGGTGAAAGGACCGGGATAACGGAAGAGGAGGATAATTGGTAGGACGGTAGAGCAGAGTATGCTGTATGGCACGAAAATGTGGGGTGAGAAAGCAGGGGCGAATGCGAGGGTTAGAACACTCCTGCGGGTGCAGAGAGGAATACTTCTGAGGGTGGTGCAGGCATACAGGACAGTGGGTGGACTGGCAGCAGCAGTGCTGTCACGGTCCTAACCATTGGATTTGATGGCTAGAGCAAGACAGAAACGCTGGAGGGGTGCGAACAGAGAGGAAGTACAGGAATGGATGGTTAAGGAAACGGAGAGAAGGTGGGATGAGTATGAGGGCGTGCTAAAAGGAGCGATTGGGAGCAGGAAAAATTGCGTAGACCGGAAATTTGGAGAGGTGAACTACTTCTTGACGCAGGTGCTCACAGGGCATGGGTCAAGAGTGGGTTACCTCCACTAGATCGGGAAAAGAGAAACTGGAGTGTGCGAGAAATGTGAAGTGGAGGATGATGTGGGACATGTGTTTAGATGTTGGAAGAATGAGGAAGTTTTTGTAGGAAAATAAACTGGGAGAGGCGGTGTATTGAGAAAATATGGTGGAGATTATGTTGAGGGGCGAGGAGAAATGGATGGAGATAAGTGGCGTAGTAGAGAGCATGATTAGGGGAAGAGAAGGACTTGTTATGGCATGAGAGAGGTAGGAGGAATAGAAGGAAGAAGATGATGGTGAGTGTGTGAGGAACCGCCGCCCGACTTGACGTATGCTAGGGCAGTGATTCCAAGGCGGGAGTAATGGCGAGTTTGAGGTGGGTTTGGTTGGTAGGTCCGTGGGGTTGAGTCCAACACTATCTGGGTACTGGTTGAGGACCCAGTCGAACATGAGTTTCCCATCTCGGCCCGAAAAAGAAAAAGACCAGGACATTTAAGAAAAATAGAGGAAATTTTGGAGCACAACAGATATCCAGATGCGGTTTTCTGCATTGTGTTCAGGAAGGTCCCAGAAAAGACTGGGAAAATGTGGGTTAGCACTTTTTTGAAAAACACTTTCTGGGCCGGAAAATGCATTTTCCGATTACAAACTTAAAAAAATCGCTCGGAAATCGTTACTCGGGCATTAGAATTACCTGGAGGCGCATGGTGGTGGTTCTGTGGGGGTGCGCGGGTGGTGAATTGGGGAAGGAATGGCAGCGTGCATGAAAATCGCTCCAAACTCGTTACTTGGGGGGTTTTTAGGGGATACTGATTTCAATTCTGGCATTGGAATTACCCGGAGGCACTCAGGGGCGCCTCTGCAGGGGTATCCAGTGGGTCATTCTGGGGAAAAAATTGCATAGTCAATGGGAAGCGCTCCAAAATCGTTACTCGGGGGTATTAGGGGATGCAGAAAACCGCATCTCGATATCTATTGTGCTCCAAAATTTCCTCTATTCGGGTGATTTTGTTCTAAATACCCTGGACTACTTGTATAAACACAATTTAGATAATAGATGTCAAAGAATATATTTATACTATTACAATGCCTTACGAAGTTTTCGAAAAATAATTTTTAAAGAGCTAACCCTTCACTAAGAAGCAGCATCTACTTCTCAGGCTATACTTATGCTACGACAGACATTGAATTACACCTCTGTAATATTCGATAAACATCTGGTTGTTGAAGGATTATTGCATTCCAATACTTTATGTACTTTTTGAAGCACTATAGAATGGTATTAAATCCTTAGTATGCAGTTGTCGTGTTTATTATCAATAATTTTGATTGTTTCTGTTAAAAAGAGGTAAAAAAGCGATACATTTACTGCGATATTGCGCAACCCTGGGAAAATAAACTTCCATACACTTAATCAGTTATCTTGAGTATCGGCAAAGAAAGTGCTAGGCAACCTGTGTGAGGTTATTGAATAGGCACGTTCCACAGCCATCTTACTTCGCGGACGTAGAACAAAGGACACTTCTTCGGGAGAATTTGCCCTTCAACGACACCCTTCAGTCCTTCAGATGCGCGGCCAGCGACGAAGTAAGGTAGATTGATATAAATCAATCGTTAGTCATGATAGAAACTTATGTATCAAAGATGACTAAGTAGTTTTTATCGTGTCAAGGTTGGTCGATATTTCTCAAAAAAATATATTGTACGGATTGAAATTTTGGAACTGGCTATACAAAAAACAACCATTCATAATAAGGGTTGACAGCTTTTTCAACAAAGTGGTCGAGGGAATTTCAACCAGGTAATTGAAACTGATTAAGAGACATTTTAAGACAGTACTGAACACTGTATCCTGCGGAAACACACAATGGGAATAGTCAGTGAACTGAGGGATGAAACACCTTTCCACAGACCTTACTTCTGTGAGTACTCATAAAGACTTAGACAGAAGAGCTTTGGAGAGGAAATGATATAGTCAAATGCAGTCTTATGATGCGGGTCATACGATTCAACAAAGACATACTCACCGTTTTTGTTTTCTTTTATTGCGTTTAATCATAACTTCCAAATAAAATCCGTAAGATGAATAAGACAGACTTATGCAATTTTGACGGAGAAAAAAGAATATGTATTCAGTTTTCAGCGATTCTAAAAAGTCTCATCAACGAAGTTTCTATTTAAATATGTCAGTTTGGGGACTTTGACAGTTCGAAGTGACAATATGAATAATAAGAAGCAATTTTCCGGTTTTTTTGCATCCTCAAGCAAAAAAATGGTACACAATTCGATAGATTATTTCGAGAATGAAAGAAAAAGTGAAAATTTGTCAACAGGAAACATCTACCATCATTATTTTCTCCGGGTATATTTGTAATTTCACATTTTGGTAACCTCTGTGTCTTCTGATTTGATACATATGGTTAGTGACCTTTGAACCCGCACGATAAGAGCGCTTTTGACTATACTTAGGCCAGATGATAGGGGTAACAACTACAAGCAATTAGCAATACGGTTGATTTTTTTTTCATAAGTACCTTAAAGTATGTAGATTGATATGAAAAAAGTTTACCAGTCTATCGATTTCCCAAATTGGAAAAAAAACTGACAAAACTTTTTTTTTTTCGAAATCTTCCAATTCCTCGCGCTGTGATGAAGGTAAAGAAAAATAAAAAATACCACCGTGTAGGGGGAGTGTTTTGCAACAAAAAAGGTTTCTTTCGTCTGAGCAATGGTTTGTCCGGAAAAAATTCGGTAAGTATGTGTTCCGCATCCGCGCTACTCTATTTTCTGAAGCGCGGCGGAGTACATTATAAAATAAACTATTGTACAGTTATAATGTAGATATAAATAATTGTGATAGGTACAGCGTTTTGAAGAGGAAAGTGTCGGCTTTAAGATGGCATTTTTTTGTCATAGCACATAATAATTTCTAGCAAATTACTCATATATAATATAAATATTATATTCTAATAAAAAACCAAGTATCTCAATAAAATAGCTATTTATTTCATCAGTTACGAAATGCCTAATTTTGTGTAACGCGTGAGATTTTTGCGGAACGAACGAAGTGGGTATACATAATTCTTTATTTTTACTCTAACGTCATAAAATATACACGTACCAAGTTAGTACCTGTGGAACATACAATATTTATGTCCAAAAAAGTACATTTTCAATACATACATTTTAGATCATAAAGATAGTAAGTATATCGGTGTTATATGTGAAAAGATACATCTGAAATTTTGGTGTTATTTCCAAGCCGTAACGAGCTACGGAAATGAAAGCTGGCAACATTGCCCATTCTCCGCTCTTTCTTAAATTTGTGATCATCCGATATCAAGACAGAATTGTCAAAAATTGTCAAATATTTTAAAAAAAATGGCGGATTTTTGGTACTTTCAATTGCGATTTTCTCTTTCGAAAGTGGATAATCCAAGAATTTTTTTTTATTAAAACGTTCTACGGCAATAGGGCTTTCTATTTAAAAAAAATCGTTGCAAAATTTCGAGGGTCGCGTACCTTACCGGACCCCTAAAAGTTTCCACATTATGGACACTTTACTCAATGTTAAGGTCTGAACTAAATCTGAAAAGGAATATTAATATTAAAAAATATACAAATTTGGTAGCATATATTAAAAGGCAAGCGGACGGGTACAGTGCTAAAAAGTCAAATGTTTTTATTAAAGAAGATTTTGCCAAATTTTTAGTGGAAGCTGATGACAAAGAATACTTAATGGCTAAGGTTGCAATGATAATTGGAATGGCAGGAGCATGCAGAAAAGCAGAATTAACATTTCTTCCAGTTGAAAATGTTAAAGACGAAGGAAGCCATTTTCGTGTTGATATCCCACCTTCAAAAACAAATGTTATACGGCAGTTTGCAATTACCACTGGAGACATTGAAAATACGAATCTTGTTGAAATATTAAGAAAATATATTAAGTTGCGTCCCCAGGTTCTTAAACACAACAGATTTTTTGTAAAATATGCGAATGGAAAATGTACCAGAAATCCTGTGGGAATTAACACATTTAGCAGTCTGCCAAAAGTTATTGCACAATTTCTTGGTCTTTCAAATCCTGTTCTATATACTGGCCACTGCTTCAGAAGAAGCCCTGCCACTTTCCTTGCAGACAGTGGCGCTGATATTTTAAAATTAAAGAGGCATGGAGGAAATCTACCTCTGTTGCGGAGGGATATGTTCAAAAAACCATGAATAATAAAAAACTTATAGCGCAAGAAATATTTAGTGAAACGTCTAATGTAATGTGCGCCGCTTCCCAAATAACAGAAAGTTCGAGCAATGAAAAAAATATGTCGTCGGGAATTAATTTGAATAATTATTGCAATAATTATGTTATCAATATTTATAATAATTAATTAATTTATAATTTATGTTCTTAACTTGTATTATAACAGTTTAATAAATAGAATAATTCTTTTTGTCACTAATTTTGAAATACATTTTTCGTCACCAATTGCATAAAATTTTTTAATAAATTCTATATTTTTCCAAAATAAAATTTGATACTCATGTAATATAAAGATTAATATTCAACGAACAAAATGTATATATAGTGAAAATGTATAAAAGATGATAAATATAATAATTTTAAGATATGATTTTTTTCATACTTTTTTCCAATAAAAATATGTAAAAATTAATTTATCACCTTTTATTTATTATTTACAACCTTAACTCTCACCAAAGATTGAAAAAAATTCTGATTGAATATTTATATTTTTTCCGCCGTGCAGCAGAGTCGCGCGGATGCGGATCGGATCGGAAGAAAAAAACGCAAGAGACCTTTTTTATTGCAAAACACTTCCTCTTCACGATGGTATTTTTTATTCTGCCCCACCTTCCTCCCAGTGTGAAATATTGAAAAATTTCGAAAATAAAAAGTCTCCGATTTTTTTTTCTTATTTGGGAAATCGATAGACTGGTAAATTTTTTTTATATTAATTTACTTACATACTTTAGGGTAATTATGAAAAAAAATCAGCCGTATTGCTAATAACTTCTACTTATGGTCTAAAATGACCCATACCGACTGGCCTAACTACTATTAAATCTACTTAGAATTCCCTGGTTGAACTAGGTGAGTATGTAGAGGATACGAAGCTTCTAGATAACATGGAAAACGATAAAACTACAGAAATTAAA
>CAJUYI010007503.1:0-12068 GCA_910591695.1 Galerucella pusilla
AGTATATTTTTCATAACCATTAAATAAAATATAAGTGAAAAGTTATTATTTGATTTTTATTTCGATTTTCTATTGAAGCGTGTTTTCTTAGTTTTTTTAAACTAGGTATATTTCATTTTTCACTTTTTAGTTCGATTTGCTATAAAACCGTTTTTAATATGTACAGATGTGTTAACAGTTGCATCTCGTTAGAAAACATACTCCAGGATTGTTATGTTGCCAACATAAACAGCGACACATAGTGGTGTAACTTTATTTGCGAACTACTTCATAATCGAACCATTCCATCTTATGCTTCACTGGTACATGGGGCTCTTCCTGTTAATTTTGGGTTCTCCAATTCGAATACCGTCCAAGGATTTTACACGACTAAGTGCTAGATAAGCTAGTCCTGCAGCAAACAGTCTACCTGTATTAAAATCACTAATCCTGGCAATCTCAATCAGGATAATGAGATAGGCTTATCAAAATATTGTATTGTCGGTGGTCGTTGATAAGTCTACAACGTTTGAAGTAATACATACATACAGGTGAAATGAATAAAAGCGTGTTAATAAAGGAAGTTCTATTAGGAAAAAACATAACTTTGATATGGCATAGAGTTTCGGAAAGAGTTCAAAAAAACACCTGGTAAATCGAACTGATAAAAAAAAAAAAATTTTAGTTTAAGAAAAACTGAAAAACATAATTTATAGGTAATCGAACTTAAAAATAAAATGATTATTAATGCCATTATGGTAATAGCAGGGAGTGCATAATATTCCACTAGTTCTATTCCGAAATGAAAAATTAGTGTGGTGCGAAGCATTTCAGCACAATGACATTAATTTTCTCGTTAATCATTTTGATCTCAAATTAAGAATTATTCCATACTTCTTAGTTCGATTGTCCATGAAGCGTGCTTTTTCGGTTTTTGAATTCAATTTCAATTTATTTTCATATGATCATTAAATTGTCCCCAACAACTATTCAAAAATTTATTTTCATTGGGTTTTAAACAATTAAAAAAAAACTTGAATAAGGATATGTGCTATTGAAATAGAAATTAGTAAAACTATCATTAACAATTGACATGATAAGCAGATTCCAGATAAGACGATCTATATATCATTCCAAGCCCTCTTCCGTAACTTCAACTTAACTCCAGTCGAGGATTTCAAGAAAGTTTCTGCTATCAAATGTATTCCGTGGGCACAAGACAGAATATCGTAGATTCTTAGTATCTTAGATATGACTGATTTCATTTCCATCCACGCAAATTTTTGTCCTGAAAATGAAGAGCGTGATTGTTAACCATATTTTATTATTGGAATTAATACCACTAGAGGCAGAGCTGGATACTTTTTTGTTATCCACTAAACATATATAAGACATTCTGCTTCAACAATAGTAATACTCATTCAATAACTTCAAGAACTCATCCATATCTGAAATGTGGTTTCACGAAATCCAAACAAAATGGTTCAATAAAAACTTAAAGTTCGAACCACAATTATTCAATTTTGTCCACCAAAAAAACAAATAGGTAACGTGAAACAAGGACCTTCTTTTTCCTGAATATTATTTCGTTTCCAGTTTTTCCTTCCCTTTCTAAACCACATTCAATTAGTGTTTTTTGAAAATTGATGAATAGTATTGTACTTTAGAGATTTTTGATAGCAACAACCTTATATTCTTCCAATTGCACATGTTTCATGAAGCCTGAGGATTGTAATCAATGAACCGAAACTGGTAGCAGAATAATTTGTCCT
This sequence comes from Galerucella pusilla, assembly GCA_910591695.1. NCBI lineage: Eukaryota > Metazoa > Arthropoda > Insecta > Coleoptera > Chrysomelidae > Galerucella > Galerucella pusilla. The sequence continues at coordinate 1,752 of CAJUYI010007503.1, forward strand.
TCTGGTGAACAAAATTGAATAATTGTGGCTTGGACTGTGAGTATTTATTGAATCCCCTTGTTTGGACTTATTTAATATAAGTATCATGAAAATAGGAACATACGAAAAATGTGATCAAAATTGGAGTGGTCCTTAGGAACTTCGAAAAAACGCCTCCATTGACGCGGCTATGTTTCAACCTTTCAAAAAAGCCATCAGCAAACAATCAATTTCATAATTTCAAGTGGGCTGAATTTTATGGTAGTGGAATTGTGTTTAATCAAATTTTTATACGGGCTAGAGCTACATTTGTAAATGATACTTAATAAATATTTTATCCAATCCAATAACAAGAAATCATCGATTGAGATCAAGAAGGAAATATAACTGAAGAGACAAAGAAGTTTCAAGAAGCAGATCCGCTTATTTAGTAGCATTTGAACTACATCCTTCAAGATGACATAATATATTACTTTTTTGTAAGACTTCCATAGTCCAGGGATGATATTTCGTTTTTGAATGAAGTTTTCCCCAATTCAAGTTTGACCTTTTTTGTACTAACCAATAACCAATTCCTCTCTTTCTTATGTATATAATCATCTATGTATTTCATAACTTTGGGGAACACTTTTCTGTTAAAAATGATTGGTAGAGACCTCTGGAAATAGCTTTTAAGTTATCAACGCAACCGCTGGAGGGCGTACTCTATAGGAGAAAATTCAAAGACCAGTTTTCTATGGAATATGTCTTATTATACAGAGACTAAATTGACTGGGTGGAGGAGGTGAGTTTTTTTTCGGATGAACACCCTAAGTTTGGTATGAATCAACTGATTTCAAGAAAATCAGTTCCATTTGAGAGAGAGTGGATGAACCAATTGCATCTACTATGGAACAATTCAATACAAATTGTCATAGATAAAGGGCACTATATCAAATAGGAAAGAAGTTGAATGTGTCTCTGTCGTGGAAACTGATCAAAGTCGTAACAAAATTACGCAAACCTCTTGTCGATATCTTTTGTCTAGCCTGAGGTATAAGTAAAAACGCACAAAGGAACGTAGGTAACTAGTTTTGTTTCATCCGGAATTTTTTTGTGGAGAGTAACGAAAATATTGTCCATATTTCTTCCACTCATGCAGTTCCTGGGTCCAGCACTGAAAGGTATATAAACATACGGTGGCAAATGAGATATATCTTCAAATCTCTGGAGATCAAATTTCTCAGGACATGGAAAATATTTGGGATCCCTATTGGCCCAATATATCAACATTAGAACTGTGGTAACATCTGGTATAACATTTCCATTTTCATATTCCACGTCTTTATCTGCAGTGCGAGCAATGAATGCTTGTTTTTAAATTTAAGTTGGCACTCCTGCTGCCTAGTGATTGGTGATATTATTAATTTATTCAGTTTTTATCAAAAGCTTTTCAAGTTTGTTGCTTCATATTTGAACCAGGTTGATTGGTTTTTTCTTATTTATCAAGTTGGATATACAAAATCTATAATCCACATCAAGTTTCCTATTCATCACAGTACAATTTTATAGTATTTTTCGTTATCATAACTTTCATTCACTTTTAGTTTCTGCTGTATCGAACCTTGGAATTTAAATCAACAATAATTCGATCCTCTCTTATCATGACCTGCGGCCAATGATAATATGATTTTTAGGAATGCCTAGATTCCTTATTGGCTATGACAACTGCTAGCAGTACAATCCATATTTCACAAATTTGCTAGTCCACACTACTTTTTCGGAACACAATCCCAATCTAGCCATTTTCAGTGGCATCATTGTGGTTTATATAAATGCTCCTACTAGTTAAAAAACAAGGTATTCTCAGCTATTAGGTTGCAGACGATTACCCAAAATACAGTGTGCGAGGTATTACATTGAATTTTTATCAGTGTAGATCACGATACCCATGAACACTTATTCCCTATTATCTACGAGTGACTGATTCATACGTGTGATGGAAAATTCAATAGGGACTTAATAAGATATAAATTCCCGAATAGGTACATAAAGTTAATGAGTTTCTTGTACAATACCGTAAATATTCCTTGATGATCAATTCCAAGTATTTCATCTCCTGTAAGTCACGGTTTGTACTCTCCCTGTTTCTGTCATAACCAAAAATTTGCTTTTGCTCCTAAAAGCTTTATCCTGGAAATGTAATTACTCTTTTCGTTCAATATAAGCGGTTTTCAACTTTAATTAATAAAAAAAAACAAGCAAGAAAGTTGGAATTTTAATGCTGTTTGGTTTATATAACCAATCGCATTTTCTTTGCCATTATCGAAAAAAAAATTACTAATTTGTCAAATTCATTGAATTCACTTTTATCAATCAATTTTTTCAATTAGAAGTTTTGGTTGAGTTTTTAAACTTATTTTTTGGAAATATTATATTCCGCAGAAATTGTGAGACCGCTTTAGAATTTTGATCAAAATACTAAACCCATATTTTGAATGAAAGACGAGTGGACCTTGGGTAAAACTAGAATGGAAGTATGATGCACTTTGAAACGAAAAATATAAAATCATTATTTTTTATTCCAAACTTCCAAAATTACAAGGGGGAATTCAACAGCACCATATGTATCTAAGCGTGCTTCATTCATTCATACGTTTGGGTTGAGGTCAACAGCCCAGGCACTTGAACTGAATCTTTGTACCATCACCCATGTAATCTTCCTACTTCCATTCCAGAAGCTTCGTGTCTTGTATATAGGCCAACAGTTTATTTGGAGGGATCTTTAGTAGTTGTGATGGTTGTATTATTTCCACTCCAAAGTGCTTTCGTCTGATTCCTTGTGAGTTCTCACAGAAGCAGATTATATGATGAGTGAATGTTTCATCGTAGAGTTCATATTTTCAGCACATAGATTCACTAACATTGCCCATCCAGTGTCCATTCCCCAGGTCGGTAACTGTCTTCAAATTTCTCTTACATGGTTCCAACAGCCTGGACGAGAGTTCCTTGTCTAACTTATTCAGTAAACTTTTAGTATGGAGGTATCCTTATGTCAGCCTTCATTTGAGCTGAAGTTGTTCAGATAATTGGTCTGCCATTTCATTCCCTACAATCCTCCCATGTGCCGGCACTCGAGCTTAGATCGCTTCGGTCACCAGTTACAAGGGCAGGGCACCAATTTTCAGAAATTCGTAACACTCAAGGTCATCTGTATCCCAACGACTTTTTACATTTTTTCCGGTTTCTAAAAATGTATCAATTCTACTGAATCGGAGCACCTGAGGGATTGGAAAAGATCTGCTAACTACTGGTCATTGTACTACCAAAATTGGCTTCCAGAAGCCTCACATTCTTGAAGCATTAATTTCTAAATACTATTAATCCAATACCCAACTTTCATTCTAAAAAACGTTGTCAACATTCATAAAATTAGTCGTCTCCGAGATGGCCCAGAATATATTCAGCAGTCATTATTTAGAAAATATGCTATAACCTACTGTTGATTTTTGTTTCAGTTCATCCAGCGTCATTTTTGAGACTCACGTCATTATGATCATATGAAAACACGACGATATTGGTATAGATTTATGAAATTAACAACTTTCTCGGTCGTCCACTCCATTTGAAAGAACGTGCTAACTGACTGCCTCATTGGCAAGTGCCATGGGACGCGTCTACGGCTTTGTAAATTGGCAAACAGCGGCATTGTGTGGACACGCCTCAACACACATAACAAAATGCATGATTTCATTCCATCTCCATTTGCAAATGATAATGCTTAATATAGGCGCCAGTAATCACTTCCCTTTTCTTGAATCTCACATGAATGGACTTCACCCGTTTTGCTTTCAACCACCTCACTGGCCATACACCTTAATGAAAACCAACATTTTAATAGCTCATGCCTCAATGCTGTTTCACTAGCTAAGTTCGAGCATAAATTTTTCACGTTGTCCTCAGTATAGCTCCAAGGTGGTTCCTGTCTAATTCCATTTGAATTAAACTTTGGAATTTGCAGATACGTCAAAGAGCTTCACGAAATTAGAAAGGATAATGTGGAATAGTTGGATTTAGAAGCAACTGACCTCAGAAACAGGGAATGTGACATGAGTTAACTAAGAAAGTATATTTTAAACTATATCCCCTCCGTTTATAATAGTGAACTTGAAATAGCAAATTAACATTAGAATCGCTTAGTGACAACAAATTGTTTGGCGAAGTTCGTGATTTAGGCTTAACTCAGACGGACCACAGCGACGCGACTAGTTTGTGTTTTTGTTGTCGTCATCTGTCGTTGAAGACGACTTCAATTAACGACAATGGTGTTCGGTAGTGTTCATCAGTTTTAGTATGGAGGAACGAGGAGTGGCCATGTGTTCTGCATTGAACCACCAACAACGACAATTTTGTGGGTGATAACGGCCACAGGTAGCGACCGTCGCTGAGATCAACTACAAGAAGTCGTTCGTCTTAGTACTGTTCCGATTCTATTGCATTTTTAATATACCGACGACCTCCGCCCACTAACAACTACATTTTTGATGTTGTCGTGTCGCGTCGCTGTGATCCTTCTGAGTTAAGCCTTAGTGAACCCTTTCGTCGTATATGTATTCAAGAATAGGTCACACACGACTTACCCACCAGCATCCATTCTCCAAAGACATTCCACCCATATGTAACATGTGTAATGTGAAATAAGTGTATCATATATATTAGTGCAGTGTCCTTAATTTAAATCACAAAGAGAACTCCACGGCATTGAAGGACCGTTAAAGAACCTACTTAACGAAAATTACAACATAGAAAACGTCTTAGGTTTCCTCAACAAAACTAATCTTTGTTCTAAAATTTAAGGTACCTACCACATAACTTATGTATTGAATTGTATTTTATTGTTAGCCAAAGCCTTGTTTCTTGTATTGTCCCACTGCTAATAGCCCTTAGTGATTGATACAGTTTGATATCAAAATGAAAAATAAATAAATAAGTAATATCCCATGGGAGATCTGTAAGTAGCGATATCACAGCGAGAGTATTCCTATAGAGTTATCGCAGATAGACAACAGTACATTCAAATGTATTAAAAATATCAAAACTAAACGTCTAAAGACGATATTTACTGGACGCATTCGAGGCTTAATTATGTGATCAGTTGCCAAACAGCTGGACGTTTTCGATGGTGACGGCTTGTGCTGCTCTCTATTTGCGTTAACTCTGCTCTAAGTCGAAGTCTACTCCAAAGCAGTTGTCTAGTTACATACATTTAGATTATTGTCTTGGGACAAAAATTTTCAGTTATATTGGAAAATAATACATGTCAAATTATGACCGTTTATATGTATATCAAATGGATCTACACTAAATTTATCACTGGAAAATACCTAACGGAGTTTTTAGATTAACAAGCTTCTTATAAACGCCAATAATGTTCAAATGAGGTACAACGTAATGTTATGAATATTGAATTTATATTGATTTGGATAGAATTCATAAACAAATATACTCACTTGTATATCTTTATGGATTGATGAACAATGCAGAGTGAAACCAATAGCAAGTGCCGTTATTTCATGTCTCTAAAACAAAAATCATCTGCTCAAAAACTATTCGCTTGGTATACAACCTAATGTTAAATGACTATTATTGAAGATCTAAAGGAATGATATTAAACAAAAATAAGCTTCACATTTGGAAAAATAATGAATAATCATTGAAGTCTTGACAAAAAACAAGGAAAGGTCTTATGCTTCCGCCATCCTCTTCATCAATTCGCAGACTTTTATTGGGTAATTGACTGTTCGAGTTGTAGAAATGCAAAAAATAAATTTCCAATTTCGGTCTTCTTGAATCGGATTCCGAGGTTTAAAGTCAAAGAAGGTAAGATCGTGTAGAAGGAAGAGCATTTGAGATATTTGATTATGAAACAGAAAGAAGTTTCTCAAGAATATCTTCGAAATAATAAAGAAAACATTTTGTGAAACATTTTTTGTTAGATATAATAGGTATAAAATTCGTTCCAGCTTCTGTCACTCACAACATTGAAATGGAATGAATGACTCTCATATCTTATTTAAAAATTCAACCAAATAATGAAAAAAATCATACCGCAAAAATGAATGTATCAACCTCTTGTCTAATTTCGTGGTCAGTAAGATGTTTTCCATCAATTTTGGCCTAACAATGAATCTATAAATACTTTCCTCTTTTTAAGTCCCACACCGTTTTTTGTAATCTCATTTTCTTCTATTTTCTGCTTGATCTCTTGTTGTCGTGAAATGATAACATTGAAAGCATACTCATGAAGAATTTCAACACAACTCAATTCTTTGTAAAAAGCTGGTGTTATATGTTAGGTAAGTTCGAAATTTTTCATTGGGGAAAAGGCTCTATCCACATTTGCCGTACAGCGCGACCGTAATCAGATTTTGGATTTTTCTGAGTATTAATTGGTATACCCGTTGCTGCTCCTGAAATAAATAGATATAGACAAAATAAATACCCATTATTTTACTGATAATAATTAGTTAAATTTTAAATTGGTAATATGATTAAGAATCTTTGGTTGTTGCTTGTTTATAATAAAATTTCTTGTTATTTATTTGAAAATTGAACTACAATTTTTTTTCACAAGTTTCAGATAGGGACAAACATTTTAATATTAAACTATATATAACAATGTCCAAACAAATAAGTTTGGAAACATTATGGTTTGATCTCTCTAAAAATAAAACTTACTAAAAATACAAAATCTGCCGGTTTCCGCATGACCGGAAGTGTGGAGGAGCCATTTCGTCTTCCGCAAAACGCGTTTCGGCATATCAGTCGTGAACGATACATTTTACAAAAAAAAGTTTAAATAAAAAAAAGGTAATTTTATTTTACACAAAAAAGTCTCTTTAGAGAGAACCCACCAACATTTTTGTCAGATTAAGAAAATATGCTTTGGGGATACCGAGATAAACCTCCCCTATGAAAATCTGACGCACTCGAGTGAATTTCTTTTTTTTGCATTTCAAAAAATTTGTCGTAACTTATCGTCACGCTGAAATCGTCAGTTTTTCTGAAGGGAGCTTCCTTGGGGCCTACTTAACACCCCTTCCGAAAATCTGACGCGCTCGAGTGAATTTTTTTCTCGGATTTTTGACTACTTTATATGCCTACCCCCAACACGCAAACCGGCAGATTAGTATACCGTTATTATCAGAGGCACTTGGGATATAGGTGGTATGAATATCTGACGCGCTCGAGAATGCCCAAGCAACTGTTTTTTTTAACATTTTTGAAAAACCGTACACGCCATACCGACCGCTAAAATTGTTTTTACCTTACGAGCTTTTCTTTTCGAAATTACTTTATCTTTCGATTTTGAAAGGTCTCGACGGCGCTCGAGAATGTCGCCAATTAGCGACCTCGCCTCCCTAACTATAAGGATATCAAGGATATCTTTTTCCTATTCAAGATCAGTATAGGTAAGTGTGCAATGAAAACATTATCTGCTATTCTTCACAATTGTACCTAGGAAGGCAGTTTAATAGTGGAGAACAGCCTAGATTCATCTGTTCCTTGACGACTTGAAATTGTGGATCTCAAGTGTCTTCTAATTCTAATTCTTCAAGGAAATCTAGTTCTTGTTCTCTATCATAAATACGTAGTACTTATCGTTTTGTATTATTTGTATATTATTGTTAAGTGTAAAGTAGATGTTTTTCGTAATGGGATTTATCAGGTTGTTCCAATCTGTATGCTCGTATGCGTTTATTGAGAATAATTTTAAAATTTCGACCAGTTTCACCAATTACATTACATAACATTACATTCTTATTTTCTTGATATTTGAGTTTATAATAATAGGGTGTGTTTTTGTTTCCACCCTCAACACTTTTTAATAACATTGCTTGCTGTTTCCAAAAAATTTGTTGTATTTGTTATGAATGACATGTATATTCATGTCCTACACTCTCTTTTCCAGCTTCATTTCTTAATAAATTAACCAGTAATTTGTTCTTCTCCAAAATATCTATAAAAGTTTCTAAAGAAGAAGAATGGAAAGATGGATTAATTATTTTTCTCGTTTTTTTTTTAATTTTAAGCCTAGAATTAACAAAAAATAATTATGGATACTACAAAAGATGCTAGGAAGTTACCATTCGATGTTAAAAGTCCTTGTCCCAACCAATTGTTCAGTAATTTATAGTGCTCGCTTTTATCAAGAATATCAGTTCCACTCAAAATAAATGTAATCAATTTTTCGTCCAGAAAATAATGTTTTCCCGATCAAGACCGGAAAATGGACGTTAGGGACCGGAAAAAGCTTTTTTCTACAACTGCTATGAAAAGTGACGTACTTCTCATAGCACACTTAATTTCGAAATAAATATTATTTCTCACGGCACTTTGCCCACGCCACAAACATTTATATAGAAAATCGAATAAAATTGACAAAAACTTAGTACCTATGCTACTGTCATCTCCATAAACCTACTCAGTTGTCACAAAACTGTCAGATTATATTTAAAGTTTTCAGATTGTAGAAGGTAGTTTCAATCGTGCTTTGATGAAAATCCCAATTTTTATTAACAATATTAGTTTAACAAGACATATAAGTACTTACTTATAATAAAAATAATATGGATATTTATTATGCTACTGTCTTTAATAAATACATACTATGTTGTCTCAAAACTGTCAGATTATATAAGAAGTTTTTAAATTCGAAAAGGTAGTTTCAAATAACAGAGAATTTAATAAAAATAAATGACGTTTCGGGTTTGGTTTGACCATACAAAATTGTACAAATTTTACCATCAACTATAATTTAATAAAATTATTCAACAGCTTAGAGATGGGATACTTCAGTGTTATTTTTGTTTCACTCACCATAGTTACTTACTTGTATTCTTCAAATTGGTGCAGTTGTAGAAAAGTATAGTGTACATCATGTGGGGAAAGTACTTTTCTCACTTGTTGCACAATATACGTCCATTTTTTTTTCCAATTGCTCCTTTATAATACAATCAATCCACTTTGATTTCGTTACTAATATGGTAACAACATTTCGATATATCGTCGAGTGATGACAGTTCGTTGATTTTTAATTTGTTGTTTATGTCAAACTTATTATTTTATCTGGTTTTCGTTTCGTTTATCACTTTGTTATAAAAAGTAAAATAAAGAATTTGTGTTTTTCAGGTCTCACCAAGCTTTTCTCGACCTGAAAAACACTACTTTCCGGTCTTGTAACGTAAATTACTATTGCCTGTTCCTAAGGTCTTTTTTTTTTCTTTTTTTCAATCGCTCTTTTATAATACAATTCACCCTGCTTTCGTTACTATGGTAACAACGTTTCGATATATTGTCGAGTGATGACAGTTCGTTGATTTTTTATTTGTCGTTTGTGTCAAACTTATTTCGTGAGTGCCCAAATTTAACAATGATATGAATTCAGATTTTAAATTATCTGACACGGAAAGTGAGATTCCAGAACACATTTTGTAATCAGCGCAGAAAGCTACGATATATTACTAGTAAAATCAATCAAGTCCGTTACGAGAAGTCATACGACGCATTCAAAAATTGGTGGTGAGATTTGAAAGTGGAAAATGTAAATGGAGAACTCTTAAAAAAATATTGTACGTTACGCACCCGGAAATTAGTGTTTTCGGGTCTGTCGAAGCTTCTGAATCTGCTTGTCTCGACCTGAAAAACACTACTTTCTGGTCTTGTAACGTTAATTACTATTTTTAATGGAAGCTTGGACCTGTTTTTAATTATTCATTTGTAATTGAATTTTGACAAGGCATTTTCAATTCCATAAAGTCTAGTCGGTACTAGAAATTCAGGACACAGCTTCTTTCCCATATAAAGCCGTTCACTTATAACCATTCTAATTTCAAAGCAAATAGATGAATTTTGTTGATAAGCGATAGATTTTAGTGTAGTAACATTGTGAAACGTGAAAGGAATTCTCTATAAAAGAAAAAACTTTTAAGAAAAAATATGTTTGTCAACTGTTTGTGTTGTGTATATATTTTTATAGGCGAGTGAAATGTTTCCGTGGAATAAGGGGATTTACACCCTCAGTGAAAAAACTTTGTGTCACCGACAAAAGCCATCACATTTCGAAAGTCGATGAGACGAAAGAAATCCAGAGCTTTCTAAACTTTGCTTGTCGAGGTCATTTCGTTTTATCTTAATGGGTAACAGCTCCAGATATCGGCGTCAGAGGGCCCGAAGCCATTCGGATTTCCCATAAATCATACTTCTATAAATCTTACATTCCACTGGAAGTCTATTGCTAGCCAGAAATTCTCCCTATATCTTAAAATGTAATAACAGCAAGCTATAAAACATTTTATG
>CAJUYI010007504.1:0-12068 GCA_910591695.1 Galerucella pusilla
AGAGGTGAATACCTGGCGCCGAAAACTAAAAATATGTCCGTATTCTGGGTTGGAAACTCCTATTCTTATGTAAGTTACTGGTGATACAAGATTCAAACCTAATTTCTTCAATTTAATCTCTAAAGAAACTGAAATCTAATGAATAATTGATTGAAAATATTTTACTATTTTGTATGCATAGTAAGCTTCAAAAAGTAATGGAAAACTCTTAATTGGACACCATACATGTTGAAATTTGAATCTTATCCTTGACTATGTGTGGGTTAAAGCATTTCTAACAGCGAAAAATTCGTCAAATTTAATGTCATGCCGTTAATTTTCAACCACTTCTTATAGAATTAACTCTACAGACGGTTCCGGAAGAATACTGAGTAATCTGTATGTGGTATCCTGTATTGTTGAATAATTTGAAATTGCATTACAAATTCACCAGCTATTTTTAAAATAATATTTGTCACAACCATCGGTTATGGAGTATTAATCATTGAGAAATTGAGATGATTCAGGCGTGGATATATTTATTATCTTACCCACAATGGCACCTAATTAATAGGGAGCTTGATAAACTTCTTAAAATTCTTCTAACAAAAAATGGCATGTGCTCAAACCCACAAGCTCCTCACAATACAATATGATTTCAGCAAGATCAAGCACCGCCCCATTACCAACTGATTGGTTATTAGGGTGACTGTCACATGACACATCCTATACAATTTTTCATTTTTCATCATTCATTTCATCATTCATTTTCGCGACAAATCCCATACATTTTTGCAGCATTTTCGTAGTTTTTTTCATCATCTAATTTTAGATTGATTCGAAAAAGATCAAAGAGCCTCTGTTCTGTTGCGGGCTCGGTGTGAAGGGCAATGTAAATTTGAATTATCATGCTTTCTTATAGAAATATTATTCCCACCTAGCAATTTGAAAAAAAAATCATGTTCGATCATTTAAATTCGAATATTTGTTACTATTTGGATAGAAAATCTTCACATTTACATATAAGTGCATAGTATTTAAAAAACGTTAGTCAACATTACCTTAAATGCTGAGGAATAAAACGTGAATAAAAAAGTTAACAATAAGTCTTTATTTGAACAGGATTTGACCTAAGAAATAATCTTCTCTTGTCGAAACATATGAGAGATTGGATCTCAACGCTTTCACTCGAAATGTATTTGGTGATCATTGAAAATAACAGATACTCTAGGAATGAATGGAAGACGTATTTATATATTGGGTGTTTGTATACTAGGACATTTCGAATATACTTGCAATTGTATACGATCTTAATAGGTATATTCATGTCAGTTTCTACAAAAAAATGTTTCTACCAGATGTTCTTCATAATATATGAACACAATTAGACTTTTTTTTTAATAAACTAGTGTCTATTTTCAAGAATACATATTGTATAATTTTCTTCTGTTAAAAAACATGGAATGTATAATTTGATTCTGCCAAAACTATTTTGTTCTTAATATTAATTTAATTTCATTTATGATGTAACGTTCAAGTGATGGAATGCAGTAATTTCGTTTCTCCACGACTAAATAAAAACGCACAAATTATTTTGACATATTTAGCTGCATAATGATATAAACTCTTCACACCAGTGAATGATAAAAAGAATTCACTCTCGTTAGCCAATTACATTTTATTATTCTCAGAATTCACGCTAAAATGAATTAAAATGAATAAATCAAATCGTCTCTTTTAAACGTCAAATACCTACCTAAGAGAGCAAATCGCTTCTGACAGCGCGTCGTTTGAAACGTCAAAATAATTAAAAAATCACAATTTTACGCATTATAAGAGAAAAAAATGGACAACAGTAGCGATAGTGAATATGTACGTCTCCCGGAATTAATTTCATTTATAAATGTAAGGCTTCCTATTTAAAATATGAGTTATATACGTATATATATTTACTCTTTACATTTTTATAAATATACTCTATAGCCTAGTTGTGGTTGACTATGACGCGGACGATCGAGGTTCGATCCTCACTCTGGAAGTCTTTTTTTTTTTAGTCGTGGAGAAAGTATAGTTTTTCACTTGTGTAGACTGGCTATTATTCACTTGGATGATTCCAAAACTCACTCGCTGTGCTCGCTCGTTTTGGAAACTTCATCCGCGCGAATAATAGCCATCATTCTGCACTCGTTGAAGAATATACTATTACCTACTACCAATATGTAATATCAAACATTACGACACTGTTATGAGTTTCGTAATGAGATACTTTATCGCACTAGTGCGGTAAAGTAAAATTAATTGGAATGAACGTGTCAAAGTTGACAGTTTGCCGAATGCACCAGTCTTCGAATCACTTATATTCTTTTTCGTATCTATTGCGAGATTTAGCGGGTACTAGGGTTTGTATTGCGTTATTTGCAGCAAGTTCTATATCAGAACATATACACTTTCATAGCCGGAACTCATGTCGATATAATTATACCAAACTGAAGTGAAGGCGTCAAAATTGACAGTTCGCAAAATAAATCAACAATGAGCACAACGCTTGCTTGTTACATGATTCTAATATCATTAACTTCAGGAATATTGACTAATGTTGAGTAAATAATCAACATTATTGGTAGTAGGTAGAATATTGTATTGTATTCGTATCGTAAATTCATATTACGATATTCAATTTCCCATCTCATTTCGTAATATGAATCTTCACGACACTTATATCGTAAATATGTATTATCGGTCCTCTCTACTTTTCTATTGAATTTTGAAACAAAATAGGAAACCAAAATTACATCCGATATATACAGATATAGTTGATTTTTATCAATCAAAAACTTGATTCTTCTATGTAAGGCTGACAGTGCTACTATATTTGACAACTATTAGATTTAACATTATTCAACTGAGTTATTATTATCCAAAATTAAAAGCAAAATTGAATGGCACTTTATGTATTAGGACTGTGAATTATACTTTAAAAGTTCGCTAGGTGTATTATGCTTGTGGAATTTGGTAAGCAGAGTGATATCTGGGAAAACGCGTTTGGCACAAGGTGTACCAAGGTTGGGGGAATGTACTGCAAGGAGAAGGAAAGGGAGAATAAACCATTTGAAAAAATATTCCAATTGTTTGAAAGGAACTATCATCTTTGTGAAACAAAATTCTATTAATAACTAGTTTAATAATAATAGCCAGATTTGAGCTATTTACCAGCATAGACGGTTGTTAACAATGTATGTTGAGCGGTGTATATTTAAAAAACAGAAAAATAAATGAGACCGTTTTCTCCTACAAAGACCCCCTACAAAGCCTCGTTTAGCATTTCCATGAATAATCAAGCACATAATTAATACAGGGGAGATGAACTTGAATTCTAAGAAAAGAGAAGAGCCCTATAAAGAAATTACTTTGTATAATCATTGTTTTTAAGCGGAGATTAATGTTGCTTGGGGACTATTTTACGACAAGAGAAATATCACCACAAAAGTTGGGGTGATTGAAGATTTTCAATGCAAAAAATTTTCAAATCACTCAAGATTAAGGTATTATTTCAGTTTACCAAGTCAGTAAAAATTTGAGTTTATCTCCAAATGCAGAAGGATAGCTCCAAGTAATATAATATATCGAAACATGACGTGTTTCTTCTAAAATAGTTCTTGGATACATTTCGCCAATTATTTCGAATTATATTCAATCTAGTGGTATAAAACGTCTTGTTGACAATACATTTTTGATGAGAAAATTCGATAATTCAAAATTAACGTGATAAAAAACTGCGAAGGAGCAATGTGGTGGGTAGAATTCAAGATTCACATGTGACAAAAGGGCTAACAAACTCGGTTTTTGGACATACAAGAAAGGTTCTGTACAAACTAGACTGAGGAACAGACATTATTGAGTCAAATTGGAATAAAAATGGACTATAATCCAAGGGTCATGAAAATTGTAATCTTGGACAGTGGAGGTACATACTCTGGGGTGATGCGAGTGTTACTTTGAAGTTTGTTAGGAGGACGATTATGTTATTTATTTGAGAAAAAGGAAACTTCTCACCCAGATTGTTCAAAGCGGAAGGTAACATTTTCGGCATCTGTAGAGATGAACTACGCATTTTTTTAAAAGGAGCTGGGAAACTTTCGATTTCGATGTTATGTTTCCAGCTCGAACAAATCACTTCTTCTTTTCTAACACTTGGAGGCTTTCTTAGTGTCATCGATTTGACAACTCAACTGCTTTCTACAACCTGGGAATTGAATACAAAAACTAGCTTTATCGTTAGACCTTTCTTTGCAGTTTTGTTAACAGTAGCGAACCGCTTGACGTTTTTTACCAATTGAAACCTAATATTAGTTGCCTTGGGCCCTAATGAAACAAAAAATGTACAATAGCGCCTATGAAATGAAAAATGACCAATGGCGTAAAAAAATGACGGTGAATAAACCGCAGGTTCTTGCCTAACTAACCGATTAAATTTGGTAGTAAACTAGGCCAGTTCACAGCGATGATCTTAAGAAAAAAATTAATTTTAGCAAAACTGGAAAAAAAGCTATTTAAAGGATAGCTAACTTTTAATCTGTTGGTTCACTAAAAAAATTAAAAAAGAACTTACGTTTCTGTGTAGTAAATAAAACTGTCAAAGTAAAAAAATGTATATAATTTCTATCTTGAAATTACAATAAAAAAAGAATTAGTAAACAATAAACATACTTAGCTCTAAAACATCTGTTTGTGAAGATGAAACCCAAGTTTGTACTTTGACTATTGGAAACTTTGAGGAATCTCCTATAGGGAACGTTGTACTCCTAGGGACAGTTTGTCATCCAAAGGACTGATGTACTCCTATGGACTGTTTTACTCGAAGGAACAGTTTGTCATCCCAAGGAACTGTTTGTCTCCAAGGAACTTGTATCTCAGGAAACTGTATGTCTCCAAGGAACTATTTTTGTAGATACTTCTAGGGACTGTTGTAGTCCAAGGGACTATTTGTCTCCCAGGAACTGTTATACTCAGAAAATTCTATCCCAGGAAACTCTGCAGCAATCCAGATTCTTATAAGATAACGGCATCTTTTGTTTTTAAACTGGTGAAAAAATTTATAATCAAAGGATTACTGCAAAGTTCCAAACTTGCTTTGTCGACAGACGATGAGAGAAGACCTGATGGTACCTTCTCCGATCTTATTTAAAGACAATTCAAAACTTCAAATTTCGCGGTAAAATACTTTAAGAATATTTATTTCTGGACCATTAGTTTATTCCACCACAAATCACAAAATTGGAATAATTTATTAATTTTTCAAAAGCAATATTTTTAGGAAACTTTGTTTGAAATATTTCCAGTCACCAATTTTTTATAGTATAAGCATATGAAACTGCGCCTCTACTTTTTCCACACCCTTAAATTTCCTGTATTATATATTTTCAAAGCTACTGATGCCTTTGGTAGTTCACTAGTGAGATTTATTTTTAATCCTTTTGCAGTACGGTTATAACAATTGCGTTCTATTTACTGTTTTGAAGGTGTTTAAATAAAAAGCAATAACTGGAATATTCATTGATTGGATTATGGTGATCAATGGTAGATATTTACAGTTTTACAAAGTTAAATCAAGTACATTTATTTCGTAATGGTGTTGTCAATTAAGACAAATGTGATGCAATGAAAGCTTGATTCTTTATGTTTTAACACCTTTTAGAGAAAAGCAGAGTTATTTTACAGCTCTTTTATATAATTACCGTTGGTGAGTCGTGAATAAACAATCTGATATCTTACTTCTTTCTTCCACTTCAAGTTCGCGACATAAGCGTTACGTGAAAGGAAAATATAAATAAATCAAAATTATTTATAGTTTTTTTTACGTTTATCAAACATCTTACTTTCAAATGCATAATTCTCATTTGAAAAACTCAGGTTATTGAAAATAGCGAAAATCAGATATCAAAATGTTTTTTTTGCGTTACTTCATTTATTTAATTAAATTAGGTACTTGAGGTATCTTTAAGCAAAGCTCAATTACAAAAATAATTTAATGATAATAAGTCACAAGTAACAGTTGATGGTGCACTTAAAACTAAATAATTTGCAAAAACTAAAACTAGCTTATAGCTTAAATTCATTTTTTTTTATTAATATTAATTGATAAAAACAAAACAAAAATTGAAGGTTGTCATCCGTCGAGAAGATCAGTCAAGCCAACAAAATACTTACGTATGATTCGTATAATTCGGGATCAAATACTGTTCGAAACTGGTATATTGGGGTGATACTAACTGAGACCTAATAGATCTACTGTGTCTTGTCTTTTTCCTACGTAGTTCCCAAAAGAAGTGTTAGAGATTAGTAACGTTTGTTCAACCATCCTTTGTTGTTACGTCATAATCAGTGACGTATTCTGCTGTTTTACGTATGTTTTATATTAGTTGGATGTTATTTTACACTTAACTTCAAAATTAAAATCAATGACATATATGTTGAGAATTGTTTTCAAAATATGATAACTGATCTGTCAAAAGTAACAGATAAAATGTATGACGACCTTAGATAAGAAATACGTTGATGACGTCATCATTCCGCAAACTGGACAATATATGACGTAACGGCAAAGGATGGTTGAACAAACTCTAGCTGCCTTAGACCGATGCCCGAAGGGATTTCAGGATATTTTCAGGTGTTGTGCCCTATGATTCTAAACTGCTGTATAATCCGCATGTATCTAGGTTTCTTCTTCCTCCACTATTTTGAGCTTTTTCAATTGTCCATTCAGGCGTCTTCGTTTGTCTAAGCCCTACTGGATGTTTCAAATGGTTATATTATCTTATTTCTCGACTTTGCCTATTTCTTCCAGTAGCAGATAGCGCTAGTTCATCTGCTAGATAATTTCCTTTTACTCCATTGTGTCCTGGAATCCACAGTGAGGTGACTATATTGTTTTTCTACACCCACATGTATATTATCCATTTTCTGCACAGTTTACAGAATGGAAATGTAGGCCATATCGGTTAACTGAACGGATATGATTTCATATACATCCTAGAACGTATATGAAATCCACCAATCAGCAAACTCCTAGAAGCACTGGATCAAGAATTCATTTACAAAAATGAACTTAAATAAAATAATCCCTACAAATTAACAACAAATACTAAAAACAGAATAAAATGGGTGTTTAGATGATGTCAGATGGACGTCAGATTTTATAAAATTATGCAATGCATTTGACGTTATAGATAATCAAGCGGCATATACCTTGGTGGTCGAGTGGTAAACAAGCCAGACTCTCACGCGATAGACCAGGGTTCAATCTCCCGCGAAGGAAATTTTTTTTAATTGTTAATTTTATGTTTAAATAATTATTCTGCTCGATATTGATAATGACATCAGGTAGACACTAGAAATATTTAGCAGAATATTCATTATTATAGATAATGGTCCTGTGCTGCTAAAGCTCATTTTCTGTGCTTGTGCTTAGGCATTCCCATATCATTTTTGAACTGTTGCATACTATAACTATTATGACATGTCCAAGCTTTTTTCTTATTATGAAAATAAAGAAGTAAAAATGGGGGTAACACTTATTCCAGCGCAATGTATAGCCTCCAGCCACTGTAATCAGGCTAATTTTCCGTTGTTTTAAGGTGAAATTGTGAAAATGAGCAAGAGCCAAAGTAACGATCTAGACGGAAAACGTCAACTTTTCAGTCAAATTTAAATGTAGAAAAGCATACTTTGGAAATTTATCGTGATAAAAGTACTTTTTTCTTAAGTCGGACTATTGTTTCCTCCTGTGTGTAAAACTCTATTCACTTGAACCAATTTATGTTTATTGTATAACTTGTTTTTCTTAATTCAGAATTGAATGAGCAATACCTACACGCCTCTGGCCGTAAATAGACCATATGAATAGTTTGTTGATACTTTGATTTGACATTGTTGTCGTTTTATGCAGAATTAATCGGTATCATTTCTGAATCATGATCGTGGATGTTGAGTAAACACCATTAAGACAACTAAAACAAAGGATTAAATGGTCGGAACGACAACGAAGCCAGGTTTTAACGTGTGAATGTTAAGTAATTGCTTATGCAATTCGAAGTATTGACATTTTCTAATACTCATTCACAGTTCAGATAAGAAATACGCTAACGGTAGCATTTCCAAATCGGTGAAAGTATTATGTAATAATTTTCAGTTACTTATGCATTTGAAATGGGGATAGCTTTCATCCTCACGGCTGAAATTCATTAATCTTTAGCAGTATTCTACAACAACCAAAAAATGCTTCAGTTCATTTTTCAACAGCGAAATGAAACCTTATAATTATAATCCATTATATGCAAATATTTCGCCACTTAGTCCGATGCGAATCAAATATTTTTTGTTTTATTACTAAAAAAACTGTGGCTGTACCATGTACATTTTTGACTTTCACCATCATCCCTAGTGGTGGTGTTATTAATACTCGATCTCCGACCATAAAATTAGCCTTAGATGCTACTTGCATCTTTTCCTTAAGTTTCCCAACATATTCTTGAGTAGGCAAAAAGAATAATTTAAGATACGAACTAAAATCGTCCTTCACCAACGTGTCGACTAGATTCTACAAATAGATCACTTATCCTTATCCGTATACGTAACGTATGTATGTATGTATTTGGGGTGACATTCACTGAGACCAAAAAGATCTATTGAGCCTCCTTACTTCTACTCAGTTTCTTAGGTAAATGTTCCTCTTCTATCCAGTAATCTCCCAGGTGCTGTGCTCTAGGATTCTGAAGTGCTGTGCAGTTGGAAAGTTTGTGAGTGGAGGTTTCTTCTTCCATTCCACAAGATCTGCATTCTTCTTCATCCACTATTTTGAGCTTTTTCAGGTGCCCATTCAGGCGACAATGTCCCGTAAGGATCCCCGTTAAAACTCTTGCCGCAATTTTACTTTGACTTATGCATTCATTTGTTCTTAACATGTTGTAGTCACCCAGGAGAGTCTTTGATTGTATAAGCCCTACTAGATCTTTCCAATGGTCAGATCTTCTCTTTTTCTTGGCTCCACCTATTTCTTCCAATATTACATTGGGGCTGATTTCACCAAAGGGTTCAGGTCCCCAGAAAGGTATTTCATTCCCCCTCCTTGCTAGTTCATCTGCTATTTCATTTATTTCTATTCCAGTGTGGCCTGAAATCCATAGTAAGGACTATATTGTACTCGCCTAGTTCATTGAGTTTGTCTAGGCATTCCCACACCATTTTGGAACTGATTACACAAGAGCTCAGTGCTTTAATGGCTGCTTGACTATCCGACATTATGATAACGTAACTTAACGGATATACGTGAATCATAAAAAAAAGTATAAAGCAAATGCGTTCGTAACGTAACCATACATGTGTTTTAATTTTTGACCTAAAAATAGTGAGTACTATTACCTTGACATCTACTGAAAAATAGTCTTTCTTAAAGTGACCTTTCGCGTGTCTTGGTCGTTTGATCGTTGGAAAACGCGAATACGAAACACAATAAAGCAATACGTACGTTAGGTACGTGTGACGAAATGATACGTTTCACGTAACGTAACGAAGCTCACGTATCGCTTCTGCACATGCGCATTGCGATACGTATACGGATAAGGGGTGATTTTAGAACTGCTTTAAGTCGCTAGTTTCTGAGAATAGTTTAATTAGATCATCCTTTCAAAAATGTTCATGATTATTCTTGCGTGTACTATTCCCCGCTGTAGAAAAGGATACAGTAGGTACTACAAGTACTGCAAGTACTACAGTTGTGCGCACATGCACCGTGAACTGTAAGAGAGTGCGTGATTGAAGTGATTAATTTTAATAAGAAATCTTTCGAAAAACACAGTGTACATTAAAACTGCAACAAAAATTTCCATTGAACCAACAAAAAAACAGTATTCTTAACAAAAAATAATTAATTCGTGTTTAGACGGAATTTTTATGAAACAACGACGAATGATAACAGCAACAACAACAATCTGTGAAATTGTGAAAATCGTTAATATAACTTGTGCCAAAAATCATTTGACAATTTGATATCCATATGGGAGTGGTATTATGCGGGGTGATTTTATTTTGTTCTGGAAGATTATAAAATCCAGATATTATTGGAACAATAATATTATGTCAAAATCATTTGTGACGCCAACTTATTATGTCAACATTTCTTAGACGCTTGCCTACTAACTACGTTATCATTTTTCGAAGTTAATAACTAAATAAGGATCATGCAGCTAATCACTAAAATGTGATTATCTCTAGAACCGTTAATATTTGAAGATACTGTAATGTTTTTCTCATTTATTTAAACTGTTTTTACCGTGGGATAAAATTATACACTCACTATGGCTAATTACTATTGATTTATTAAAGAAACACTTACACACTATAATAAATTTAATTTATAAACACACTACGTAATGTCTATTAATTTATCTACACTCGGTATAATAATTGTCCTAATTTATCTTCTACACTATTTATATTCACTTCTGTTCACTCACTGTATACTGAAACTGTTTACCGATTCACTGTATACTGAACAACTGCTATTTACTCGAAAACCCGTGTATATATACTCCTTTTCGAATCTCTAGACCCTTCGCGATAAACCATTGTATGGCCTGGTACATTTCCAGAACAGTCTGGATATTACCTGCGAAAGAATCTTTCTAGAAAGGTCGCATTCTTCGTTTGCGACAGGACCGGCTTCGGAATTAGTGAGTTCGTAACAATACTATAGTTATTTACGTAATTAGTGGTATATGGACAATGGACATTATACGGCCTCGTCGTGCAAACTTCACATGCATACGTTAATAATTTCTATCACACGTGTTACGTACAAAATTTTATCTACAACTGTTTATTAGTATTATTAGGTTTGTTCCAACCCGTCGAAAAACCATAACATGACGATCACGCTCATGCGCAGTGATTAAAATGCGTTCCAACCGAGACGTAATAGTTTATCGGACGATCCAACCTGCCTTTGGATCATTTATGTAACGGTTTCAGAACGGTAATTTCGATACACGGCTCAAATTAAACAGCTGTTTTATCTGACATTTAGCTTGGTTATGTTTCTTGCACTCCTTTAAGCGTTTTGACCCATTTTTCGATTTTTAATTTTTCTAGCTAATGTTTTGTGTGGCGTTTGGTACGCTTAGCATAAGTTTAGCATACACATACGTGGCGTCCTCTACAATAGAGATAGAAATAGGTACAAAATTGTGATTTCTCAAATCCAAAAACCCCCACTGTCAAAGTTATCACCCTGTATAATTCTTTATATCAACATTTTAGTAAAGCTAGTTGTTTTAAATCGCAATATTTCCAAGTGTAGATTGTACAATTACTTAAGGACCACTCTGTATATATTTTTGATGCTTTGACTGTGAGTTACTGATGCATCCTACTACAAGTGATTTAAGAAACATCTTACACAAACAACACTTCCTGAAATTTTTTTATATTGTTTAAATTATGGCATCTTTGTTATAAAGTCTCACCACGCAAACGAATCGATTATGCATGCAGTTGATTTAGTTTATCAACAACTGTTACCCGTGGGTGTCATAAAATATCCGCATAGAGTTGATATTAGTTTTTTATTCAGGAGGAATAATTTATAACACAGAGTGTCTCTCCGAATAAAAACGATAGAGTCAACACTATTGAATAATAAATAAATAGATTTGTTTCAAATGGCAAAAAATTACTATAGAGGATCTCGTACTTTTGATATTGAAGTATGTAACATCGCATTAAATGCAAAATCAGTCCCCAAAATTCAAATAATTTTATGAAATTGTCAATTGTCAACCTAAATACTATCTACATTTTTTTCTCCAAATAATATGTCAAAACAATGAAACTCATAATACACAATCTGTCCCTCTCGTACTTAGCACAGGTACTCAAACCTATTTCAAACATTTCGTGAAGATGATATACATAGTTTGTCCTTTGTTTTTATCAAACCACTCCTAGCTCACTTATTAACAAAATGTAGACCACCGAAACATTGTGTTTTACCGTAGGCATAGTGACTTTTCCTATAGCTACTCTTCGTTTGATGT
>CAJUYI010007505.1:0-12066 GCA_910591695.1 Galerucella pusilla
TAAATTTGGAAGAATGTTTCTATTTGAAATTCTATAAAATTTATAGTGAGTCATTACATTTCTTCGCTTTAAATTAATCATCATCATAAAATGAAATATCTGAGGGACTGTCTTCTTCCCCTAAATTGATAATAAGTGGTTCGACCGTTTTCTCCAGTAAACTATCCAATTGCCACATTTTTTCCTCCTCCTTTATTACATGCTCTATACATCTTTGCCACTTCCCCGCGTTGACTTCTTGAAGCGCTTCTTCAAAGAGTTTTTGAACATCACTCATTTTATAAGTGGTATTTTTTCTAGCCACATAACCTTTCACATGAGCCCATACCAGTTCGATCGGATTTAATTCGCAATGGTAGGGGGGGAGCCGAAGCACTATTATATTTTGTTTTTTGGCCATTTCGTCAACAACATATTTTTGAAACCGATGTTTATGGGTGTTTACAATTGATAGCAACTCCTTTTTAACCATATTGTCCTCAAATTGTATTTGTTTCTCCACAAGCCACTCGATAATTTTTGCTTTTCGCCAAGCAGTTGTAGGCATCTTCTCCAATCTTCTGGAGTGATACGGAGCGTTATCTAACACAATGACGGAGCCAGGTGGAATCAGCTCTATCATTTGTTCGAAATACTCCTCAAAAACATCAGCATTCATATCCTCGTGGTAATCGCCTGTACGAACTGATTGGAATGATAATAGTCCACCTTCTAAAAAGCCATTGGAGCTACCGATGTGAGTTATAATTAATCGTTTTCCTTTTCCAGAGGGCGGATTTATTCCTGTTGATAGACCGTCTAAAAATGCTTGTCGGTGAGAAGTCACATTTTTGTCTGTCCATATTTTTCCAACTGTGTAGCCTTCGTTCAGCCATGTTTCGTCCAAATAGAAAATTGTTTTGTTTTCATTGCGAAATTGTCTTATTTTTCTCAAATAATTACGTCTCCAACACACTATTTCATCTTTTTCGAGCAAATGAGACTTCCGACTATGTTTTTCCCATCTAAAATTCATTTCTCTTAGAACTTTCCATAGTTTATCTCTCTTGATTGCAGGAAAGTCTTCTTTTACTGCCCCTAAAACTCTATCCAAAGTAGGGATCTCCTTATTGAAATAGAATGAATGCACCTTTCGTCTTATAATGGCCTTTTCGTCCTCATCGATCGGTATTGTTCGCCTTCCTGGAGATGGTTTTGGTGGCGTCACGGTTCCTGTCTTTTCTTCCCGCATCAGCCTGTAGATGGTTGCTTTTCCAATACCTGTCATCTTTGAACAAAGTTCCACTGTAGAATCGATACTTATTGCACTTTTTTGATATCTAAGTGCATTAAATACATTAAGCACAATAATCTTTTCACTAATGCTTAGCGCTGATTTCGCAGCTCGCTTAACTGGAATAAATCCTGAAAGACTCTCCATTTTCAAAAATTACCCAAATGTGTGTCCTAGAATACTCGCATTAGGTTTGTTCGCTCTTAAAATGACTCACAGTTTTATACCAATAAGTAGAGGTACCTACCTACCTACCTACCTTTTTCGTAACAACCTGAAGTAACATTGTGTATTAATTGTTCCCGGAATTCTCGGCATAATTATTTTTACCTGTTATGACAATAATGATTACTATAAATAGGGTTCAAACCGGCACGTCAGGTAGGTGCGCCTATGGAATCGGCTGCTAAAAATGATTTATTACTATCAACCAATTTCAAATCGAGTATAAATATTAATAAAAAAATTTATATTGGACCAAAACTAAAACTGCTACTGTATCAATGTCATGAAAAAGAAGGGTCAAGTTTCTATGGAAAGCAACAAAATATGAACTGGTTATAGTCCAGTGTTGCCGATGCAAAAATGAAAATTACCCGTACTTACTATTCAAATTATCAGAAATTGTCAAAATTACCAAAAGGACACATTGTTTATCTAAATAAAGTCTTCGACACCAGTCAATATTCGCATTGACGACACTGATACAGAATGAATAAAATGATGTATGTTGATGAAATCACTCGGTCATATTATTTCGATTATATTTAACAATTACTAATGGACAATCGTTAACATTGGCTCTTGATTGGTTGCTTGCGATGACCTTATTTTAGTTCGCATATTTTCCGGGGCTCATGTATAGTTCTGACAACTGTATTGATTTTTGTTTTTCATCAACTATACGAAAATTTTGATCAATTGTGTTCCTTCCCCTTCAAATCGCAAACCAGTAAACTTTTATACCAGCTTCAACGTTTCCGTCGTCGTTCGTAAATAATAATTTCATTGTAATAAGTGGTAGCGGTAGTAGAAAATCAGTCATGAAGGTCGCCATGTTTTCTTACAAATGGCATCTATGTAAAAAAGCATGGTGGTGCCCATGTCTGATGTTCTCCTACCGTTCCTCTTAAATAGTTTACAACAATGTGATATAACAAAAACGTTAGCCACAGCAACGCGTCGCCGGGTCAGCTAGTATTTTATTAACCATATACCCAAAAGTTCATAAAAACATATATAGTTAGAGCCTCCGCACACGGGTCGATTGGCACTCGAAGCGGATCCGTCTCGAAGTCGAAGTGAACAAGAGGCGATTTTTATCTGTCTCAGTTCGCGTATGTCTTCCAACAAGTTCAGTCCTTTTTTATAATGAGTGATTAAAGTGATGAAGAGGACGCTGTTATTTTTCATATGTACCGTCGGATAAAAAAAAGGAAACGGAGATTATGGATACATCCGTACATAGAACGGAATTTTCATTGTCGGTTGTTTTTGCTGCAAGCGAAAATTTCAGCATTCTATAGAATCTCAAAAGAGTGTTACGTTGCTCTAGTGGAAGCTTGCTTGCTCCAGCCATTCACTGCACGCGAAAATCGTCACACTCGAAATTTCTCGTTCTCAGCAGCTCGCAGAGTTCGACTGACGCTCGAAATGCAATCAATTCGACTACCTATCGAGTATCGACCGCAAATCGACCCGTTGGTGGACCTACGTTACATTAGGTGTGTTCTTTTTGACTGAGATCTCAGTTAATCTCAGCTCACATCGGTAATGTGCGCGTTCTTTTTGATTTACTCACTTCGAAGTGAGCTGAGATTTTTCCTCCCCCTTCACCGATGCTGAATGTGATGTAAGGGGGTATCAGTTGGACTTGAGTCGGAAATAAAGTGTTGGGGATGAATCAAGCGTGGTTATTGGAGATCTAGATTCCAGATAGGTTATGTTTATATGTTTTATGTCTCTTATTCACGCATGTGACGGCAGATCTCGCGTTTCAATTGAGTAGGTCGTTCTTTTTGGTGCTTACTCACATCACTTTATCTCAGATCACTTCAACTAAAGTGAGCTGAGATCTCAGTCAAAAAGAACACACCTCATACCTACGAAGTGGAATGGAGGGAGAAACGTTTCGACTTCGAGACGCATCCACATTCCACATCGAATGCCAAACGACCCGTGTGCGGAGGCTCTTAGAGTTAGAGGAAGAAGCACACGCAGGAGATTCCTAATAACAAGTCACGTGGTTGCCAAACATTTGCCAATTTATCGATGCAACTTCTCAGTTGACGTTTTATTTAAACGTGGAGCTTTTAACGAAATTGTTATATCATCCGAAACAAGAATAAAGATAAACTATTTCCATTTATTACGGAGTTTCCGGGTCGTTGGGTTTGTAAAGGTGCGAGAATTTTCTGACCCTTCTGATCTATCGTATCCACTTTAAGATAAAAAATGAGGATGAAAATATTCGTGGTCTCTTCTAATTGATGATGTTAAGAGAATGTGGGTGGTTAAATGTAGCTGTATAAATAATTTATCGCATTTTATATGAGATTACATGAACATTTTTTTTTGTTTCAATTGAAATTTTGATATACATTGTGTTATTCATAAGAAGAAAGTTAAACCTGGAGTATGGCGGTTCGCTTCGCCGCTGAGATGCAATTTTTTTTTCAGTTCTTTTTTTACAATCAATTTTTGAAACTAATAACTTCGCTTTATTTGAAATTAAATGTTTTATATACAAAAATTGTGAAAAAAACTAGTAGCAAAAAAAAATTTCATCTCGGCGGCGAAGCGAACCGCCATACTTCAGGTTTTTTTTCTTTCCAATTAGGGCTGTTACGATGGAACTGGACCTATTATTTTGGAATAGGTATCGCCCACCTATTCCGCGAACCTATTACCAAATATTAGTCGTACCTATTACTTGTGTCACTGTCTGACTGTCACTCTTCTATTCTCATAGGCAATTTGGCAACTTGTAATATGCATTACGTGTACCTTTTCCTATTACTTATATTGGATATATGACATAATGTAAACAACAGAACGGTTTAAGTTCAATGTACCAGAGATCAGAAAAAATAGACTGATAAATAAGAGTATACAGAAACAGAATAAGCTTATATAATTTTTGGGGCTCCCCAACCTACCATACTATAACAGGGATAATAACGTCAATAACATGAACAACCAATCCGATCGATACGACGTATTTGGTAGGTACCTATTATATTACGGCACTGACAGCGCCAGCCTTAGACAAGGAAAGATTCCTAATCTAAGGCGCCAGCAATATTCTGTCATGAAATTCTAGTTGGAATAGATTGGAACGGTAATAGGTATTTGGAATAGGTATCTACTTGGAATAGGAACAGGTAATACTAGGTACGTCGAAAAGCTATTCCGTAACAGCCCTATTTCCAATAATACCTTGCACTACCATGTTAGCTATCACCTAATCGATTAAGATCATCCGAAATGGTATGAAAATAAAGTTCGACCTTTTTAAACATAACTATCCATTTTTTCATTAAACCAGAACGAATATAAGAAAATTAAAAGTGCATTTGAACTTATTTTTCAACGACCTTTCCACGTCTGTTATTATTTTTCATAAACGCTATTTGGTAAAAAAGTTAGCTCGTGTTTGACAGTTTTGTACAGGAATCCCTATGTCGCATATATCTTATAAATAATACAGTGTATATGAACTGATAGAAATTTAATTTTTATGATTATCATTTGTAGCAATAACATTGATTTCAAGGAATACATACAAAAGTTCAAAAATAGATTTCTTCGAAACAAGACAAATACGATAAGATGATAATTTTTTTTCAAAATAAATAGTTAGACTTCCACTATATCCACTTAAATAAACGAGGAGTTTGATATGTAATCATTCAATTTTTTTTACCAAAAGCTAATTTTGATTAATGTATACATTTGAACTGTCAAATATGACAGATGGAGTTTTTTGTCAATTATATAAAAAATAAGATAAAGTCAGATTCAAATATTAGCGCAGCTCAAAATTTTTATGGAAAATGTCAAAAATTTGACATTCCTCACCATACCTAACCTATTTTCTGGACTCGTAATGAAATATATTATTTTTTCCACGACCACTATCGAAGGTCGTCTTTAGTGCCGTGAAAAGCAACTGCTAAAATTGATGTTTTCCGTGAGCTGTCATAATTTGACATTATCAGCGCTCTTAAGTAGAAAGTAACTTTGGCGCACGACTAATTTTATTTATAGATAAAGGAGAGCTAGTAGCTATTTTTATTTCAATATAAACTGTATACCAAAATATTTTTGTTGATTTTCTAATATGCTAAAGCATTCAACAGTATTTTCCGTATTAATTTAACGAAATAGGGAAATCTAAAAAATATCTGACATTAATGTAAGAAGTGTTGCCTACGTACATAGGTACATGAAACTTCAATTTGGAAACTGCCCAGTACAAACAATGGCAATTAATTTTATTGTGGTGTGATCGTTGAAAAAATCTTGTATGTATTTCGAGCAGAAAGTCCTTTGGTAGTCTCGACAGATTGCAACTTTCTGTCTCGACTGCCAAAGTACTACTTTCTGCCCTTGATACACAAATAGCTATTAATTTACTCAAAAGGAAAAAAAAATGTATCAGATAAAAGTTATCCCTTCTACAGTAACTAACAGTCGTGTTCTGTGTCACTGAATACAGGCGAGAGGGTTTCTTTGTCAATTGAATATAAAGTATTTGCCAATATTCAAAAGTGAATTGATAAAAGTACAAAACAAGAAATGTAATATAAAAATGAAAAATGAAATTTTCCCCAATGGACTTAATTTTATGAATTCTACAAAAGGATCTACGAAAAAAGAAAAAACATATAAACACTGGGTTTCTATAAAATGCGACATAGGTATTCCTGTACAAAACTGTCAAACGCGAGCTAACTTTTTCACCAAATAGTTGAAGCACGGGAAATTTGAAAGTTAGACGTGGAGTATCGCGGTTCGATTCCCCACTGTGGTGAAAATATTTGGTAAAAAAGTTAGCTCGCGTTTGACAATTTTGCACAGGATTCCCTTTGTCTCATTTTATAAATAAAACAGTGTATAGAGAGAGTCGTCCAACTAAAATGAAACAAGATATCCGTCAATATAGACTCATAATTATTGTATATTTCATGTAAATACTAATAATAGATAAATTACAAAGCAACCAAGGGTTATACAAGATAATTGGTAAATATTTTCAAGTCCTTATTCGACAAAGCCTCTTGTGCCGCCGGTCTACTCAGAGTAGTCAATCTTGTGAAGCCCACCTTCTGACACCTATTCATTGTTATCCCTACTTAATTCACTCACTTTACTTCCCATGTTTATAACAGACGGATGAAATTGCGACATCACTATATCTATTGCTCGCACTGCACATTTCTGACTTTAGAATTATGTTTCGCATACTTTACAGCAGGGGTCTCCAAACTAAGGAGCGGGTAAACATACAACACGGCTCCACCCACCACGTCAAATTCAGTAGTTGAGGTGCGCATGCGTCCAAGCAGCCTTTAACCTTCTACTGAATGACTGAATGTGAGCTGATTAGCGCAGTTGGTAGGGTATTGAGCTTGCAAATCAGAGGTCGTAGGTTGGAAACCCGGTTAGGTGCTTGGTTCTTTTTTTTTAATTTCTTATTTTCTGATATTTCTATACATAGTTACACTTTGATGAACCGGGTTTGGGCCTGGGATTTCTTGCTTTTTTTAGTTTTTTATTCCTCATTTTCTGATCATTCTATACATAGTTACACTTTGATCAACCCAGTTTGGGCCTGGGTTTTCTTGTTTTTTTTTTAGTTTTATATTTCTGATATTCACATATTTATTTCAATATTGTTATTTTACTACTAAATTTGGCAAAGTCTTGAGTCATGCGCAGTTGAAGGAGTCGTGTTGTATGTTTACCCGCTCCTCCAAACTAAGGCCCGCGGGCCAGGGATTCTGATCCGGCCCGCGAAAAATAAAACGACTCCCCTGGCACTACAACATATAAATTAATTCGGACATTTTGTTGAAAAATGTGAAAATTGAAAAAGTGGTCACCCAGTATATTTAGCCTTCCTGAACTTACCCTAGTTATCAGTTAGGCCCTAATGCTGAAAAGTTTGGAGACCCCTGCTTAACAGTGTTGGATCCAAAGTATCATTATCCACCTTTTAATGTTCGTTTTTTCTACTTTGAACCAACCACCCTGTAGCTGTATCCCTTCCGACTGGCGTAGAGTTCATATAATAACCTTTTTAGTGTGCGTTATCGATTGTTAATGTCCTTCTAACTCATTACGTTAAAAGAAATGGAAAAAAATGCAGGTCTGCGGTTAATCCTAATCAAAATATCAAAATAATGAACCGTGTAAACGTATTACAAACGTTAACCCAAATCTCTGAATTGAAAAATTTGATTAGTTGACGCTAAGGTTACGCGCAAGCGCGACCTATCAATTACTACATTCAAAATAGTATGCAAACGTACCGTTCGTAGCGGCAATGTGTCTTCAATTCTTCAATTTCACCAAACTGGATAATATCAATTTCGAATCGTATAATTTAATTTTTTTATTCCAATACCTTTTCTTTTCGTTTCGGTTTTCGCTTTGTCATGTTCTGTTTTTGCCGGGTGAAAAAAAAGGATTTCTTATCCTTAGATTAAAAGAACTTGCACACGAATCCAATCTAATATCCGGTATATTTCGTTTTGGTTGCCGCCCCATGCACCACGCCGACCGACCTTCCGATGACAGACTTCTGCAATAGGCGTAGCATTATTTTATTTTTCAACAGCCCAGCCCAACCAGTTGCTCGAAATTTTTTTTTTCCAAAGACCAGAAATGAAAATCCTTTTATATATCGAATGGAAACGATGTCGGGAAGTCAAAGTCTATAATTTCGAGGATATATTTTCGAAACCGAAGACAAAAAAGAGGTTTTCTTATCCAAAAAATAATTCATGCCACTTCCCCAACCACACACGTGAACCACGAACTGTCAAAGGAGCTAGCAGCAAATAAAACAGTTTTATAATTGGCTATTATTGTTCTAGTCAGATGTTCTGGTACGGGGTTTAAGCTAGCGCCCTCTACCACGAGCAGAAATAGAGGAGTTCAATCTAAGGTCAGTGTGGCCAACAAAAAGTGATTTTCTCTGACAAGAATGACAGTTAAGGTCTACCCTTCAAAACATAAGATTTTTGCATGTTCTTCATCATTGCGAACATCTATATTGCTTTATTAAAATAATGAATACACCCCCGAAGCGTATATTATTTTGAAATTTAAAATGACTTTTTAGCTGTATACTCAACATATCGGTGGCCAATAATTCTAGGAACTCCTGGATGTCAGTGGAAAAAATAATTAGAAGAATAGAGATACAACTAACTAGAAATGCTACAAAAATCTAATCGAAAATGGACATACACAATTAAACGAATATCAAGAAAGATAAATATAACTGACATTTGACATAACTAGTGACAAAATAACAGAAATGAAATGGTGACTTGCCGAAAGTTCCTAGAGTTTTTGGCCACCGATATGTTGAGTATTCAGCTAAAAAATCATTTTAAATTTCATGATATACGCTTCGGGGGTGTATTCATTATTTTAATAAAGCAATATGGTAGACCTTAACTGTCATTCTTGTCAGAAAAAACCACTTTTGTTGGCCACACTGACCTTAGACTGAGCTCCTCTATTGAAATCATGGAGCTACTATTAAGAGGAGATGACACAGTCGACTATCTTATAATAGGAAAGTGGTATCACATGAGTGACATTGTAATGTGAGCAATATGGCGTCGTCGGCAGAGCCGGACTATTTAGATTTTCAATCAATAAACATATATTCACTAGTGAAATTGATAATATAGAAACACTGTAGGTATTTTGTTGGCTGCCAAGAACCTCTTTTTACAAATATCAACAACATATCTTTTATTGATGGAGTTCTAAGAAATCTACAAACATTAAATATAATATGAAGTTGAATAAAACTTTTTGGAGCACAAAGAAATATTTTCTAGTACAGTCCTTTCGATTGTTTACTAACCTATAATATGTTGTTCCTGATGATTTTTTCGCATTTACACTGTCTCTACTTGTACAACTTCGTGAAGCACAAGAAACCATTATTGTTCAATTATTAAAATAGAAAAAAACGACACTAACATAAAGAAAATCCAAAAATACCCAATTCACATCCACAAAACAATACTAATGTCAAGTTGACAGAGAAGTGGGAGTAAAATGGCGAAACCGATACCACTTTTATGATAGGCGTAGCGACTCCTCTCAATACTAGCTCCATGATTGAAATACATGGAGTTGAATCTTCTTTTATAGTCTCTACGGTTATATGCTCTCTTGTGGTGTTATTTCTGATATTTGTGGCCTCCGTATTTTTTCTATATCCAAAAAAAACAAGTTCAGTCGATCGGACTAAAAGGAGTTGCCCCAAAGCTCCGACGTGGTGGTCACGGCGCGAAAAGCTGGACTTTTATAAAACGTAATAACAAAGTTAGAAAGTGTGTTCGAATCTATTCTCCAAAGAAAATGTCTTATTAAATGATGTGCTTCTTCTCGAAGAATGTTTATTGGATTTGGAAGGATATATAAGGTATCCATTGGCAAAGGCTACTGCTATTTCCTTTCCGTTTCGGTAGATTAAGAACACAAAGAGAAATATAATAATTGAGTGTACTAAGGTCGAAGATTCACGTGTTGAGAAATGTATTTTTCTTTTCGAATGATTCTTATTTGTTCGTCTGTTTTTGGCGATGGTTTAACGCGCAGATATACACTGCTCAACAATTGAAGTGGATAATGTAAAAAATTTCTGAATTTTCTTTGCACATATTTACAAGGCACGAAAGAATAATACAAGCAGCCCAAATGAAAATTCACAACGTGTAGGACCTCCTCGGGCTCGCATTAATGCTGCTACTCATTACAGGGTGTCCTGTATATCACAGGCATAATAGATTGTTAAGCAATAATCAAAATACCCAAAAGGCAACTTTTCTCTAACCTTCTTAGTTTGTGAGATACAGGCTGTTCAAAGGTGCAAAAGAAATACACATTTTACTCCATATCTTCTCGGAGGAAGGAAGTACCAATTTAAAATTTTGTGTAAGTTATTGTCTCCTCAAAACACATC
Source organism: Galerucella pusilla (assembly GCA_910591695.1). Classification (NCBI taxonomy): domain Eukaryota; kingdom Metazoa; phylum Arthropoda; class Insecta; order Coleoptera; family Chrysomelidae; genus Galerucella; species Galerucella pusilla. The sequence goes on from CAJUYI010007505.1 coordinate 10,491, forward strand.
AACTGTAATAATCAATTCTAATAAGCCAATGGCGTGGTAAGGAGGGTGCGTCAAGTTTTATTGTATTATATTTTTGAAACATTTCTTATTGGTTTGTTATTCATAATAGGGTACAAGCATAAATTTTGCTATTGGCGGGAATTGACGCTTTATCAGGTCTCCCAACACCTTGCATACGTATTTTTTCAAAAAAATATAAACTTTACTATTAAAATGACTTTAAAAATCATAAAATTTGAGAGTCGGCCAAAACGCGCTTTACGTCTTAAAGATGGCTGCCCCATGGAGTGACGTAATTTGTTTACGTTCTTATTCGTGTATCACGCTCTAAGTTCTTGTGACCCAATTTGTTTCTGAAAGCTTTAAAAATTGATAAAGCCGAAGAGAAAACTTTGTATTCCAAGTATTGCATTGTTTCTGTGAGTAAATCAACGTCTATTAAAACTACAGACAAAATATTGGTTACTTTACCTGGTGGCGCAACCAAAAATACACTTAAGAGAAGGGTATTATGTTTGCAAGCTGTGCGTCGAAACGAAGACGATATTTCGACAAATACTACTACTTTTGTTTGTGAAGACCATTTTAATGTAAGTACCTACTTCTATGCTGGTAATTTTTATTTTTAAATAGTTTGAGGTTATGTTCCTATATATCTAGGAATCAACCATAAAAACATCATTTTCTTACGACCACACATCGGAATATGGTTGGTATACATATATAATTATATAAATAAAACATAGTTTAAATCGTACTTACGATAATGCTTTAACACCTCTTATTTCCTCTGCATTAATGCAGCTGTTTGACTTCATAAATTCAAGAAGCATAAATGAGTCTACTTTGGGCAAGTTATCAGTTTGTGCTTTTACAAAACCTTCGCTAGCCATATCTTTACTCACAAAATATGACAGAATCGTCACTAAACACTGAACTAGTGAATAAAATATATTCTTCCAAAAGTTTTAAAATATCCTCTGAAATATCGAATATTTATGACCACTTTCCACTTTACGTTGACTTTTAGAAATAAAAAAGCACACACAAACACGTAATGGTCTCAAACAAACTATAAATGATATTTTTACGTCGATGAAGCAATTAATAGTTGATTAAAATACAATATAAACACACAACTTCACATAACCTAATGCAATACCGGCCATATTGATATAAGTAAACACAAGAGATATGACATCACACGTATCATCGGTAGCGTTCGGAAATCCTCGGGTTGTGGCTGGAAAGTGCATTGAAATTTGAATTTTATTTTAAAATTTGGGAGTAATTTCCAATGGAAACTGGTTTATTTCCTATTATTAGTAATTTTTGATATCATATTTACCATTATAAATTAATATCCAAGCATTTGGGTATTTCAAATACTTCTTAACGATCTATCATGCCTCTAACTTACGGTACATATTCTCGGTACACCCTGTGGATTAGAAATTATGGCGAAATTCAGATCACTCAGATTTTCTCAAAGTAACCCATCATTATTTTTATAGTTAAGCGAAAAAAAACCTTGGAAGAAATGCGAATTGTTTTCTCGTGTAAGACAATCTACGTA
>CAJUYI010007506.1:0-12065 GCA_910591695.1 Galerucella pusilla
CACAAGCGTATTGAGCACATCGTCTCTTCTTTCCTTATAGACCGTCAGCCCGCTGCAAAAAGCGTGGTGATAGTTAAACGTATGCCTCCTTGAGATTCGATAATTTTGCTCATCTCCATTAACAATAAAGAGAAATAAATATTTGCCCGTGGGGGAAACGACAGATAATTTAATTGTTTATTGCAAAATGATCGGCGTACGTGCGACTTAAGGGTTGGCACACACCCTTAAAAGTGTAACAAATTATATTATTACTAAATAATATTATCACGCATGCCCTTTTGCAATATGCCACTTTTTGGCCTAAAGTGCACAGATGTCGAAAGACATACGGTCTATCGCGCTTAACCTGTATACACTTGTATCGATTGGAAGGGTATTGGCAATGACATTTTCACATATGCCCTTGTAATCTGCCGTATAATATGATATGATTTGCCACACAATATAATCGGCATACCTTTTGCAAAGTTCCTACTAGGTGGCATACGTTGAAGAAAAGGTCAAATTATCAAGTCCTTTTGCAGTGACACTTTAACGTATACCATACCAATTTTTGTCAATTCTACATATAAATATATGATTTTCTTGAATGGCATACGATTCGGATAGAACAAAATTACTTTTATTTGTTAAAAGAATTGGGCAAATAACCTGTCAATATGTAATGATAGTCTCGAGGGGTGAACCACCCTGCGAAATACTGTCACAAATTTGCGAAATCACGGGAAATCGCGCGAAACACGGGAAATCACGCTAAATTACGGGAAATCGCGCGAAATCATGGGAAATCTTGCGCAAACCCGTGAAATCATGCGAAATATTGCGCAATCATGCACAATAATTAGCAAAATAGTGAAATTTTCCGGTACTAAAGTCGCGCGAAACAAGGGAAATCACGCGAAATTATGCGGAATCACGCGAAATCTTGCGAAATCGCGCGAAATCATGCGCAATCACGCGAAATCATGCACAATCACGCGAAATCTTGCGAAATTACACTATTTGCGAAATACTGTCACATTTTTGGCATAGTGGTTCACCCCTCGGATAGTCTAAAGTATGCCAAAACGATTTTTGTCAATTCTACATATAAATATATGATTTTCTTGAATCGTATACAATTTGGATGGGACAAAATAATTTATACTATATGTGGTTTAGATAAATATAAGTTCACAACTGTAAATATCAAAATATATAGCATCATCACTTTCATATTTTTATATCAACTAGCGGTCTGTATTTATTTCCAAAATAATTAGACAAAACCCCGAACGGGCCCGACGTGATACGGTCCGTTCCGATGGAGAAACTTCAATAACACAACAAAATTCAATCAGACTGCTCTTCATCAGTCACATCTTCATACAACGGATCATCGTCAGAGTCCTCATCACTGTCATTGTCCGAAAATTCTGAAAAACAGATGCGCAGAGCATCACGATTGGGGGGAGCCTGTACTATCAGCAGGACTGTATAATGAGCCGCAATTCAATTTTTTATTTTAAACTTTAGTTACAGCGGAATCGTATGCCCTTCAATACACTTATATAATTATGTATATTAATAACAAAAATGATACATGATACTGTGATTGCCAATCATCGAAAAAAAATTACACACTTTAAATCGATTTTCAAAGTATGCGTCATACAATAAACGTATGCCGTTTGAAAAATATATAATTTTCAAAGTTAATTACACTTTGCAATTTCAATTGAATGTGAAAATGTCATTGCCAATACCCTGCCAATAAGTACAGGTGTATACAGCTGTCAATATACTTAGGCGCGATAGAACCGTATGCCCTTCGACATCTGTGCACTTTAGGCCAAAAAGTGGCCAAATGCAAAACGGCATGCATGATAATATGATTTAGTAATAATATAATTTGCTACACTTTTAAGGGTGTGTGCCAACCCTTAAGTCGCACGCTGCACGTATGCCGATCATTTTGCGATGGATTTTTTTCATAAACTAACGTATGGTGTCTCGGCATACGTGAAACTAAAATTGCAAAATGCAATTTTTCATTGCAATAAACAATTAAATTATCTTTCGTTTCCCCCACGGGAAAATATTTATTTCGCTTGATTGTTAATTAAAATGGCTTATAGAGTTTGTTTAGCCATCCTTTGCCGTTACATCATACATTGTCCAGCTTGCTCTCTGATTCATGAAATGGACGAGATGGAATTATGACATCATTAACGTATTTCTTATCTTAGTACGACATATATTTTATCTGTTTCTTTTGACAGTTCCGTTGTCATATTTGGAAAACAATTCTTAACATATATGTCATTGATTATAATTTCGAGGTTAAGTGTAAAATAACATTCAAGTAATATAAGACATACGTAAAACAGCAGAATACGTCACCCATTATGACGTAACGGCAAAGGATGGCTGAACAAACTCTACAACCAAAGACTCTTCTGGGTGACTACAACCTGTTGAGATCAAATGAATGCATAGGTCAAAGTAAAACTGCGCCTAAGAGTTTTAACAGGGATCCTCACGGGACATTGTCGCCTGAATGGGCACCTGAAAAAGCTCAAAATAGTGGAGGAAGAAGTATGCAGATTTTTTGGAATGGAAGAAGAAACCTCCATCCACATACTTTCCAACTGCATTGCACTTCAGAATCCTAGAGCACATAAATAAAGGAAAAATACATGTATACTAAGTAAAATTTATGTTAACAACAGCAAACTTTAGGGGTACAGAAAACAAAATTTAACACATAAAATAGACTTAAGTATTTGGTATTTCCTCCTCTAGCCCTAATTATTGCTTGCATACGGCGTGGCATCCCCCTAATGAGCTCACGAACTGCATTTTGAGGAATATTCTCCCATTCTTCTTGAAGAGCTACACGAAGCTCATTTAGTGTGGTTGGTGCTATTGCACGACTTCTAACATGTCTGCCTAACATGTCCCACACATGTTCTATAGGATTTGCGTCCGGAGAACATGCTGGCCAGTTCATTTTTTCAATGCCAACTTCTGTCAAGTATTCACTGACGCATCTCGCTGAATGAGGTCTAGCGTTGTCCTGCATCAGGATAAAGTTATCGCCAATAAATGGAGCGAATGGAACCACCTGATATGCCAAAACTTCCTCAATATACCGTTGTGCAGTCAGTGAGCCCCCATTAATAAACACTAATTCCGTAGAGGCTTCACTTGATATGCCTGCCCATACCATCACGGAACCTCCGTTATGACTCAGCCTAGGGCTAAAAAGCACATTATTGGAATCGTTCCCCATTTCGTCTCCATACTCGTTTTCGTCCGTCTGGTGAATGTAGCGAGAACCTGGACTCATAGGTGAAGAGTATATTACTCCATCGCATAAGATTCCAATTGCTATGTTCACGAGCAAAGTGCAATCTCGCTACCCGGTGACGTGGAAGTAACTTAGGCCCAGTTGCTGGCCTAAAAGCTTTTAACCCAACCTCATGTAATCTTCGGCGAACTGTCCATTTACTTACATTTTTACCACGAACCTCCAGAAGTCGATTTCTTGTCTGTACTGAAGTCAAATGACGATCCCTTAGAGAATTTAGTACAATAAATATGTCATCTCGAGCGGTAGTTACCCGTATTCTACCACTACCAGGCCTTCTTGTGTTTCTTCTAGTATCCCCAAAACGTTGTAACACCCTTTGAATGGTAGAACGACTAACATTGAGTAATCGAGCCACATATCTTTGGCTTCGACCATCTTCCACAAGAGCTACTGCTTTAGCACAATCTTCAGCACTTAAAACCATAATTAAGACTTTAAAATTGTCAACGTTGATATTGACAATATTAACATTAACAAAAAATTGCCTAGCAACCGCCCAACAATTGAAAACATAAGCTCCTTTCGAATTGCATGAATGAAATCTGTAACTTTTGAATTTTCCAAATGTTCTTTTTTTATTTAGAAGGAAGTCTTTTGTTGATAAAGAATACAAAATATAATTTAAAAACCAAAATAATAACCAAATTAAGCCGATTTTGAAAAAATAATAGGTGGCCCGTTTTTTCTGCACCTGAGTGTACATACATACAGTGCTCGATTTCAGGCGGAACGCGGCGGAACGGCGTTCCGGAACCTCTCTCTGTAAAAAAACTAAATTATTTGAAAACAGTTAAAATTCTTTGTCAGTGAGTTAACTTACGAGCGTGATTAAGAACATCATGTATTTAACTGATTTATTAAAATATTTGTTTCAAGCCTTACTTTTTGAACACTAAACTATTGTTGATTGAGAAGTAAAAACAGCCTAAAAATGCGTAATTTTAAACTGAAATTTTGAAAATTTTCCGAAGGCTCCCGGACCCCCCTTTTGCTGGGGGGGTATGGAATACCCCCCAGACCCCCCGGTGTGTCCACCCTTAACAGAGTTCCGGTACCTCAATTTTTAGAAATCGAGCACTGCATACATACATAACTAAAATGAGCAAAATTACCGAATCTCAAGGAGGCATACGTTTAACTATCATCACGCTTTTTTGCAGCGAGCTGACGGTCTATTTTTCTCCCAGTTGCTGCATATTGAATAGAATATTAAGCACTGTTCATGATTCCGGGATATAATCTGTCTAATCCTAATCTGGTCCTTGCTGAGGATTGGTAATTCATTAGTCAGCATATCCGAGGGTTTTTTTACCAGGAGTTTGCTGTGTTCCTGTTTTTGCACGTGTCTCCAGTACGACTAATGTTTAGTTTGAGTCCACCGAGATTAGAACCACGTGCAGCAGTTTTTGATAATCCAGTTAAAGCAGTTCCAGTCCCAATCTTTGCTAGGATGTCTGCCTATCCATTTCCTACAATACCCCGGGACCCACTGAAGAGTAAACTCTGTTATGGTTAGTAGTTTTTGCAGGCAGTCCCAGACCAGGAGACCAATTCTTGACATCAATCGCTATCGAGCGACTACGCAGCATAGCGAGCAGTTGATAGCGAAGACTCTACTACTATGCAATTCTTAAAGTGATTCGTTTAGAGGCCTCCGTTTAGCGAAACGAAAAATTTGGCAACAACCTAAATAAAGCGTTTGCGCTTATTGACACTGTCAAATTATTCCAACTCGAAGGAAAAGCTTCGGAAATGCAAAGAAAGATGATGGTGAAATATTTGCATGGGAAGGATTAGATTATTATTGGTTAATTCAGAAATAACCCGAAAATGTTGAGCTTCTATTCCCGCCATTTTTAGTTAAGAAGTCAGTTTCAAATAAAGTTTTCTAGATTTACTCACTTCATTCTCAATTTTTCCAGTGTTAATGATTGTCTGATCTATACAGAGGTTATAGTATCTTGCAAAATTCCCATCGATGAAATACTTACGGCGGTTATAACTTACTTACTTTTAACGTTATGGGATACAAGCGTAAATCTCAAAGCGTCTGAGCCACATTCTGGAATTCCTTGCGGGAACATCTTCCTTTGTCCCTGAACGGACCTTTCAAATTCATCTTTTGATAGTACTCCGAGTGCAAAGTTCTTTTTAGAAGTCTCTTCCATTTCCTAATGTCAAACAGTTTTTATTACAGATACATATTTTTATACAGGGTTAACCGTAGTAATATGATTATATAACAATATTAGTCAGGGAAGTATTTACTCAACAATGGTTAAAATTGGACACTTTTAGCTTTTTAAATAACGTACGTGAAAATGTTAGTCGAGTCAAAGGATGTTGGAGCTGAGTAATTGATATTCAAAATATTCAGGAAGGTTCACAATTTATGGCGTCAAATGTCAAACAAAAAATGATATTTTCAATACTTGTACCCTCATTTTAAATACAAATGTACCTACTTCGAGACTTTTTCCATTAATGACATCTTCCGGTGCAACAACATTTCCCAAACTCTTAGACATCTTTCGTCCATAAGAGTCACAGATAATACCGTGAAGAAAAATTTTATCGAAAGGCAATTGACCAGTAAGTTGTGTTCCCAGCATCACCATTCGTGCCACCCAGAAGAACAGAATGTCGTGACCAGTTTCCATTAACGTCAACGGATAATATTTATCAAGATCGGCAGTCTGAAAATACAAGAGAGTGTGTGTCGATTTATATATTAATAATTTTAATAGATGTATTTTCTAAGATTTATCGAAATACAACATAACAAACGCCTGTATAATAGTAGTGGTTTAATAAGAACAAAATGGAAACACTAATCATGGTCGTAGTTCATTTAACCGGTATAATTTATATTTATTATTGTGTCTAAAAATTTTTCACTTTAATCACTGTATTAATTTATCTAATAAAGCTAACGATTGTGTTAATGATTATTTGATTATTTGTACACTGAATATTTATAAAAACCATAGTAACACTTTATTTTGTATCAATTCAAGCTGTGTATTTGTGCTCTACCTTATGAAAATATATATATATATATATATATATATATATAGATATGTGTTATGCCGTGACCTCCGTTAAGTTGAAAAGGCGACCATTCCTCCGGGTCTGCAGGGGGTGTTATGATAATATATGTTGCATATATAGCGGAGGGGAGTCCTAAATACTAACGCCACTATCAGAGGGGAAACAATTTTTATTTGCTTATAATGTCAATTTTTCATGTGAGCCGCATATTCTCAAAATACAATGTTACCTCCGACTATATAATCAATTTCAGATATACAAAACGCAATGTGGCCTCCGACAGTGTTGCCAGATTTTTGGAGGTTACAGCACGCTTTCACTGTATAAACTTTTGTTTGGGACCAGAATTTTATGAAAAAATTAATTATTTTTGATAATGGTAGCTGAAACGCTACGTACCGAAACGTTGAGATAAAAAATATTGTAGTTTGATTCCCAAAATGAATAACAAAAACAATAATGAATATACCACAGGGAAAATACAGAATATATTATATACAGGATGAATCACGACTAACGGGACGGAGGCGAAACGGTGAAAATTTTGAAATGCTTGTCACTTCAGTTTTTTGTACATTCGTATAGGCTACATTTTAAAATTATTTTGGAATATACAGAATGTTCCAAAATAAAGTGTGGCGTATCAAAGTTATACTTTTTTTATGGAACACACTAAATTATATTGCATTTTCTGATTGCCCCCAAAAACTAAAATAGTTTTATTATGGTTACCTATACCTTATGATATTTGGTACTCCATCGTGGAATACATTCAACGAATGTCCTACTATTAACATGTAAGAGAAAATTCGCTGGAATTTGTTATATTAATGAGTTATTAATATTTTTCGAAATGTTCATATTTTTAAAAATGTCAGCATAAGTCGGAACCCTCTGTATTTAGGTATAAGTAACCATTATAAAAGAGTATTTTATTTTTTGGGGCAATCAGAAAATGCAATATAATATAGAGTGTTCCATAAGAAAAAGTATAACTTTAATACGCCACACTTTATTGGAACATTCTGTATATTTCAAAATGTGGCCTATATGAATGTACAAACTACTGAAGTGACAAACATTTCAAAATTTTCACCGTTTCGCCATAAATCTCCGTCCCGTTAGTCGTGATTCACCCTGTATATGATATAAAAATTGAAAAACACAGATTTGAAAAAGTAGAAAATTTTAAATATCTTGAAGTTAATTATTGGAAAGACTCATAGAAATATGGGAATAAAATAAAAAATTAAAGCAGAGAATAGGGCATATTGAAGTTGAACGATTACAATCATTTGAAGCCCTGGGGAGTCCAGTCATAAGATCGCAAAGAGCAGCAGCATCCTAGCCTTTTTGATGTAAGTTCCTTCGTCTTATCCGTTCAGATATAATATTTGGTTGTTGTGTTACGATATAACAGAGTTTTATATCGATTTATTGTTTTAAATAATAATTAAATGTTAAAAATTGTATTATATTTTGATAAATTGAGTTTTAAATGAAAACTTTTTTTATTGTTGATTTTTAAGCTTTATTGATTTTCATTATCGAGTTTGGGGATAATTTGCTATTATTTGGATAATTTTTTGAAGTAAATTTTAGCGGTTCAACGATAAATTCTTATAACATATCGACTGGTGCCGAATTCCACTCTCTAAGGAGATGGTTTCTGGAATGAATTAATTATCTATTTACAATGTACACTTTTTAATAAAACCGAAAATAGCAGTAAAAAAAATTTATTTGAATTGAAGCCTATAAAAAAGTAAAACTGGATAAGATTGTAAAAAAAATTATTTCAGTAATTAGAATAGAAAATACATTATTAAGTACAATATGAATAAATCAGAAAAATCAAACGTATTCGAATTAAAAAAATTATATAAAACATTGATAAAAAAATTCTTCAGTGAATTGATTGAAAAAATATGTATTCTACCAATCAAAATTAATAAGTGAATTAAAACTTTTTTTAACTACTTCTAATTATGGCAACAAATTAACACTTTTTATTGGCCACTTTCATAATTTGCTGTAATTTTGCTTTTATCATTGGTACAGTTCTTTTCATGTTAGCTTCGTTAATTAGTGACTTTATTTCTTGGCCAGATGGATATATATTTTTTCTTATATGATTGAAAAATTTGTCCTTCAATAACCCTACTTCTCTGTCTGTCCAGCCTAAAAATAATAAGACATCTTAGATTTAAAATGATGAAGTTCAGTAGACAAAGCGGGCATTTTTATGTGGAAATATTGGTTTTTATTACATTTTTTGTAGTGAAATTAAATAAGTCTGAATATTTGTAAATATTTGTGGGTCTATTTTTTGGCACATAGGTAGAAAATAATGTTTTATTTATTTTATATGTATCGGGAATCTAAAAAAAAGTCAAATTACATAAAAGAAAAAAAAAATACTTACTTCTTTTCTGTTTATCTTTGGTATTTTTTTATCGTTGATTTCTTCCTCACTTTGTTCATCTGGATCTAAGCACCTATCTGGTAAATGATATTCAGAATTAACTTTCGTTGTTTCTATACATGCATGAGTATGTGGTGAAGCATAGTTTGTATTAACTAAAACAATATTTAAAATTGAGTTGTTGATAATTAGTAATAAACTTAAAAATGTTTACCAAATGTATCCTCCAATATAGTTTTAGAGGATCAAGGTATATCTTCAGAATCTGTGAAATTCAAAACAATATTATTTAATTACGTAACAAGTCACGAAAGTCATATTTTACGGGATGAGTAGGCAGTTTTCATTGCGAGTCGTGGGAACCTGCGAGTCCCGTAAAATCACTTTCGAGTAGCGTTACGTACTATATTTTTTCAACAGCCGTTAGTAGATAAAATATTGAGAAATAATAGGGATAGATCCTATAGATATTATCTATGTACATTAATTGTGCAATTATTACAGTTAGAACCTTCACTGATTTCATGTGGAATAATTATTTCCTCGTCAATTCCATTGTCGATTTTCATTTCTGGATTGGAAAATTGAAAATACAAATGAACTATCAACAAATTCATTTTGACAAGCGATGTCATAATAAAAATTCCGTAAATGTCATTGTTAAATCTAATCGTCCCGAAAGTAAAAAAACATTCCGAAAATAGCTACTTTCGGTACGATTTGTGTAAAGTTTCATTTTCGATTTAATAAATCATACCGACAGTTCTATTTTCGAGACGGCTGCAGAAAAAATATTAAATACAATTTTCATACTTACATTATCAAATAGGTACATATTATATCAGTACCTTTAACTTCATCCTCATCTGGATATACCTCACCATCGATATCAATATATATTTCGGATAAAGATTTTCCCTTATGTTGCACCGGAATAGTTCCCTTCTCCATTTAGCTTGCTTCACTGGTACTACGAGACAATTAGATAACTTCATTACTCACATTAACTCAATACATAAAAATATCAAATTTACAGTAGAAATTGAACAAAATAAGTCCATAAACTTTCTAGATCTTACAATTTCAAATATAAATAATAGACATGACTTTTCTATATTTCACAAACCATCACATACAGACATTACAATTCATAATAGTTCAGTCCACCCAATCAGTCATAAATTAGCAGCTTTCAATAGTATGATACATAGACTTTTAACAGTTCCATTGAATATTGACAATTACAATAAAGAACTAAATATAATAAAGCAAATAGCGGTTAATAATAATTACGATCCAAATTTAATTGACAACATCATAAATAAAAAGATACGAAAACATACTCTAGAACAAGTATTTCCTTCTGATAAAAACAAAAATAACCAATTTAAAAGCTTAACTTACTTTGGAATACCATCCTTAAAAATAAAATCATTTTTAGAAACTTTAGACTTGAATATTTGCTTCAAAACTGACAACAATTTATCCAAATTCATTAAAAACAACAAATCCAAATCCTCAAAACTAAATAAATCAGGAGTTTATAAATTAAAATGTGGTAATGACGACTGTGATAAAATTTATATAGGTAGAACTTTTAGGAATTTTAAAACTAGAATTTCAGAACACAAACGTAGTTATGATAACAAAAAATTAGATTCCAACTATTCAAATCATTTATTAGCAAACCAACACTCTTTCGATTCAAATTTTGAAATTTTGCATATAGAAACTAAATCCTTCAAATTAAATCTTTTAGAAGCCCTAGAGATAAATAAAAACAAATATTCATATAATCTTCTTAACGACCAACTTGATATTAACAATTCTCCATTATTAAACCTTTTCACCTAGAAAGATTCCTGTAGGATGGTTGTGAATGAGTTTCCAGGTAAACTTGTTAAATTCTTTAGTTAATTCCATATTTAGATAAATTCTTTTCATTTCCTTGTAAATAGATTATAATTTTATTGTTAAATTTCCGTATAATTTAGTATTAAGGCACTGTATAAATAGAAAGTTTCTCATTATACCTCCAACGTTTGATAAAGCTACTGTGTTAGCGAAACGCGTCACTTTATGTTTAAATTACAATGTAGATTTTACAAAATAAAATTGTTTGATTTCATAACCCTTCTCCATCATTAATAATAACTTAGACACTTTCGCTGTTTGATAAATATCAACAGGAAGCCTAAAAAGTATCGTCATAATGAAACGAGTAGGTATATAATTAAATAGATGAGACTTTCACTTGATGAACATCCATACTGACACGAAGAAATAAAACAATTTAATTTGTTTTAATGTCCATGATATTTGAACCTATGTTCAACTAAAACTTGTGAGGCATATATTATACTATATTTTATTTTCATCCGTTTATAAAGCTGCTGTGTTAGCGAAATGCGTCACAAGTTTAATTTGAACATCGATTCAAATATGAAGATTTAAACAAATTAAATTGTTTTATTTCTTCGTGTGAGTGAATAATTGTTTGTTATGTCGCATCTTAAAGATAAATTGTGAAAGATACAAACCACCTAACGCCATATAGAAATTCCTAGCTTTTTAAAATTGAATTTTCCCACATACGTACTCACATATTTGAGGGCATAGAAACAGCGCGGGAAAAATGCGACGAGCAACAGGTGGTATATTACCCGTCTATTTCACACAAACACAATTTAAATAAATTCTAAATTATCTATTGGAAATATGAATAATTATATAGGTACTACATATGTACTTACCTTCAGCTCGAGCCTTTTGTAATATCAATCGAGTCCTAGAAGACATTTTTTTCACTTCTAATATGAAAGAGGCGAGAACGACACATTCACTGATTCACTAGGGTAAGTGGAGATATACTATCGCATGATTGCCACATTTCAGAGGTGACAACAACACATATATATCGGGAGGAGACATCGGCCTGGCAGTGTAAAGAGAAAACGCGACACTAGCGCTAATTGATATATGATCGAACTAAAAGTTTGATTTTCAGAGATAGATGGTCAAAGTCACCTCCAAATTTTAACTGGTCAGACCGAAAGGTAACGCCCCCATGATGTCACAGGTGCATCAAACGTTGTGACCTCCGAAACCGGAGGTCACAGCGTTATATATGAGGTCACAACGCATTTCTTGTCTCCCATTTTGAGGCGACAACGTACCCTCTATCAATATATATATATATATATATATATATATATATTTTCCACACCCATC
>CAJUYI010007507.1:1711-12065 GCA_910591695.1 Galerucella pusilla
CTCGCGGGGAATCGAACCCGGGTCTACCGCGTGAGAGTCTGGTGTGCTTACTACTCAACCACCAAAGAATATGCAAATTGTTTAACTATAACGTCAGGTGTGTTACATAACTTTTGCGTAACAGGAACTAAAGTTCCTACCGTGTGTCACGCGACACGTTCTACCTTTTTTTTAATTTCTAAGAATACTTTTAATGTTTAAAGCAAGTTTATTATTGGATAATAAAAATTTTTGACAAATATACACGTTTTTTTTTTATTGAAACTAATCATTTGATTAATATCTGATCCATTTATAATGAACACATTTTTTTTTCCGGAGATTTAGGGTGATGCAAAACTTTTGAATCTATGTGTATATTTATTTTTTATTTTATCTCAATGTTAATACAAGAAAATGTCAAGAAAAATGTACTGAAATGGGCCTTTTTAGTAGATGCTTGAATCTCAAAAAAAAATATTTCATTTGAAAGTTTACTGAGAATTTTTCACTCTGTGCAGCTTTGTTTCGAATATAAATCACATATAAATGTCACAGAGCTGAATAAAAAGTTAAACAAATAATAGAGTAATTTGAACACGCGTTTGACCTTGGGGCAAGTGACGTCATAAAGTCTGGAGTTATGTTGGCAGTATTTGTGAGAATGGCTAGCCAATTGCTGCTACGGCTACGGTCGAGCCCAAAACATCCAAGGAAGAAGCAAAAATGTTCCTTGTTTTGGTCAACTTCTTTCGAGCTTTTGCTTTTTCGAACCACGATATTCGTCTGTTTTCATCTCGAGGAACGTAAATGAATATTTTGCTTGGGCAATTTATATTGTTATTTTATCAAAAACAAATAATCCAAAATGAGAGAGAATTAGGCATTCCAAATCACGTGACCCAATATGGCGTCTGCGGGCAAACAACTGTCTTAAGTGTCATAAGAAAGCATTTAGTACGTGGTGAATAAATTGTTTAAACGGCATTATCTCCAAAGTTGTGTGAATTGGTGATTGTTGATAGACTTTTTAAGATGCAGAGTGATTATTTAAAGACATTATTGTTGCAAAATCCAGATATTGGCAAGAGGTAAGCTGAAATTTCCAATTTGTTTGTTTCCTAGATGTGAAGTGAGATATTTGTTTACAGATATCAAATGAAGCTAACAAATCTGTGGCTTAAGACCGCTGGCACTGAAAAAAATTTTACAGCATCCCTGTTGGAACGACTTCCACAACCAACCACAAGGCACGTAGTTGGCATTTTTTTGTATTAAAATGTAATAATACCACTATAAGTCCTAAATAATATAAAAAGGCAAAAAAACAACAATCCCACAAAATTTAAATAAACTTTTCAACAGCACAATAATATAACACCAACAAACTATTTGCCCCCAGCCGCCATACTGAATTTGTTTTGACAGGTCATTGGAATGCCTAATATCAATTTCGAGGTTACATGAGATGTCAAAATCAAAAACCAGGTAATAGATATTTACGTAATTAGTTATGAAAAGAGCGATATTGTTCAACAAGCGTAATATTTGCTAAAACGAGCGCTAGCGAGTTCTGCAAATTACGCGTGTTGAACAATGTCGCTCTCTTCATAACGAGTTTACGTACAACGTTTTATCTAATTCCGCGCTTTCATAATATTCAATAAAATCTTCAATTACAAGGATAATATTGAAGTGGAATCAAATGGTGTTAGAAGTATTGTTACTATGATGTATTCACCCAGAAAATCGACTTACTTTAAATAACTGTATCCTGAATAATGTTTTCAATGTTTATAAATCTCAAAATACTATTGAATTAAAATAATGGGTTAATTGTACAGTTGAAATAATGAAATAATTGTCAGTTTTGAAAGTACCTACCTAGATAATGAATTATTCTTTGAAACTCATGAGGTATCTCTATGTTGAAACATAAACAGTTACGTAAAGTTTTTACATAACTACTTTTTCCGCAAATCGCTAGGAAATTTTGACATTCCTGTCAAAATTTCTTGAAGAAAAAGTCAGGACTTCCTTACTGTAAGGAAATGATATTTCCGTACAGTTGTTAGTGTTCTACATAAATGATTGAAAACACATTGCTTATAAGGAATTAATTTATATTTTGAAAACATCAAGTCATTGCTGAATACATTTTTAAGATCAATTTGTTATATTTACAGTAATTTGACAGTTAGTACAATTGTTGAACATTGGAGGAACACTCTTAGAACTATGAGAAACATTTTGGACAACATGCAGGGTGGTAGGGTCATTTTGTTGAATATTTTGTACTGTGAAAATTTTATTTGCCACCTCAACCTTATTGTTAAGCGATTTTTCGATATATCCTTCAGCAACGTTTGATGACTTCCTTCATTCATTCAAACGTTTGGGTTGTGCTCAACAGCCCGGGCACTTGATGACTTCCATCCGCCATGCCTCTTTAAACTAGTTATGTCGGCACCAGAGTCAACCAATATTGTTGCAGAAGACCGACGAAAGCAGTGACCAGTATATTCTGTCGGATTTACCAAGTTCAAATAAGTAGCAACTATTTTGGGCATTTTTCTAAATTGATGAATTCCTACCACTTGTCTACAACCCTTTCCGCTTTGATATTTAAAGAAAAATCGGTCACTGTTCATATTTTCTGGTCTTAACGAAACATACTTTCGATAAACATTCAAGTAGATCTGATTAATTACAAATGATCTTGGTTTGTTGGTTTTCGAATCAGGTATGCTGATTAAAAGCTTAGATTCTAAGTCTTCTATATCGTGTACAGTCATTCGGACTAACTCATCCATTCTACAGGCCCCAGAAATACCAAATATTACAGCCACCTAAAAAATAAATAAAGCTATAATCTAAATAGAAATTAAAACCTTGTAAATTACCTTAATCATTAAATTTTCTTTATCTGGAGCTTCCTGGATTCGTTAAAATCTTAGATTTCTTTGCCCTATAACCTTGAGCTTGCCGTTTCAATAAAGAACGAAGTTTTGAGTATGTAGATATATCTACATTGTGTTTAAGTGCAAGGGTTGACTTCAGCATTGAATAATTGGCCCATAATGTTGAAGATTTCATCTTTAAACAAAGGTCTAGGAAGTATGCCATTACAACATTTTCTGAGAAAGAACTCGTATTTTTACTCATGCGATAATCCATAAAACGTCTGTATGCATTTTCGTACTTTTCTCTTGATTTCTTTGGCAATAATTCTAATGAAGCAGTATTCACTGCCTCAACCAGCTCTGGAGGAGTCCCAGGAATGGAAATTTCATCATCACTTATCATTTTACTTTCGAGAACACCAGCAATTAAATTTATAAGTGTCAAGTTTGACAATTCAACCAAAGAATACACAATTCAACCTCAATACGTTTCCATAGTAACCCAAGTAATTTTATTAGGAATTTCAAAGCACCATTTATTTGGGAATAAAATTATCGCGTTTTTTTTAAATCAATCAATATCTGTCGAATTTTAAACGATTTGCGGAAAAATAGTATGTTTACCTCGTAGGAAAAGCCACATTCCTGGACTCTGTGTTGCTAAGTCTCGGCTTGCGCCTCGACTTAGCAATCTTCACAGCCGTCCAGGAATGTTAAGCTTTTCCTACCCGGTATACAATGTACTATTCCTAACTGATATATGAAGGTTATGAAAAATGTGACGTTACCTAACGTCAAGGAGTGACGTAAAGTGTCACATTTGATAGCGGAATTAGATAAACAAACTTTACAAAACCTATGGAAATAACGGTCTGTCGTTCACGTTCACGTTCAAACCGCGCGCTTGCTTTCCGCAACTTTGATAATTTTTTTAGGATAGAAATCAAGCTCCAAAAAAAAATTAGGGAGACATTTTTTGATAAAATACTTCAATTTAAACCAATAAAAAAAATTACTGAAAAGGCCCATTATGCATAGTTTTTATGTTTTAGCACAGCACAAAAAAATATTATGTTGAAATTATTTTGACACCTGTACTTAGTTCATTTATAAAATGTGAAGCATTACTTCCCTTTTTTTTTGTGTGCTAGATCGTGTTTTGTACAGGGTTTTAAATTATATATGAACCCTTCTATATCTCGCTTATTATTTGATACAGATAACAATGTTTCAAAAAAGAATTGAAGGGTTATTAATAGAGTTTTTGGAATTCAACAAAAATATTATATAGGGTGTCCCAGAAAAGAGGGTGATATTACCCAATAAAGGATAAAGAATTATTTGGTTAGGGTTTAGATTTGTAATTTCGTTGTTTTGTATTGGTTTAATGATTATATTTATTATAAACAGACATATATATATATAGCTTTTAAAATACCTAAACAATTGTAGCAGCGTCGAAAAATGTAATGTAAATCATAGAATACTACGATAAGATAAAAACGAAGAGAGGTCAATCAACACAAACATTGTTAGATGCTGCCATCTACCAGAAAATTACCACACCTCTCTAATAGGTATGCAACCAAACATGCATTGTTTCTGCCTGTTGAGTTGCATACCTTCTTGTTGCTTATGGTTGTGATACAGATAATACAATGGTTGATTTTATTTTAAAATTATAGGAAGATTAGACGTAGTAAGGAAATACAATATTTTAGGACACAAATAAAATTCAATCATTGGAGGATAGAACAAAAAGACCTATTTTATATTCACCTGACAAAGTTGAAGTACAAAATATTGTTACCAGAAGTTTCATTCACGGAGATATTATTTAATATAAATACTTTAGCAGAAAAATAGTAGAAAATAAGCCATTTCAAATCAAATAAACTGTTGTGTTTTTTTTACGGAATTAGCCGAGCAGATCAATAGAGCTGAACAGAATATCGTAAAAGAACATCGAAATGTAGATCATAGCATACTAGTATGAGATAGAGAGGTCAATCAATACAAATGCTGTTCGGTACCGCCATCTACTAGTAAATTACCACATCTCTCTAATGGGTATGCAACCAAAAATGCATTGTTCATGCCTGTTTAGTTGCATACCTCTTTGTTGCTAATAGCTGTAATACAGAGTGAATATCTTTATAGCTGAGTACACATGACTAAAAGTCAAGAAAACATTTTTGTATTCTGTGTAAAATTTTTTTATTATAAAATTGCAAAGCGCTTTCGGCGGTTAAGCCATCATCAGTGCCATACCTGCAAGTAAGCAACAATCGTTGTAAAATTTTTTTCAAGAAACATTAGAAAAGAATTACTTACTCGTCAGATATGTAACAAGAAACTTAGTTAAATGTCTACAACACATTAACGTCACTACATTAAATTTAAAATTCTTTTAAAAAATTGATTATCCCCTGTTTGGGGTTAAAATGTATTCACATTATGAACTTTTTTAATTTTATAAATTTTTCTCAGCCACTAAACAAACACGTGTTAGTAGACCGGAAGTTGAAGTGACACTACTTCAATTTAAAATTAAATGACAAATGACAATTAAATGGACACAGAAATCAAGCTGTACAACATGATCATAAAAATGAAATTGTTGTAAAAAATTTTTTTTTTACTTTGATCTGGCAATGTCACAAAACCAAATATGTGAATTTTCTAAATAAACTGAATGAATTTGATATATTGAGGTCTAATGAGAACCAATCATATGATTGTTGCTTACTTGCAGGTATGGCACTGATGATGGCTTAACCGCCGAAAGCGCTTTGCAATTTTATAATAAAAAAATTTTACACAGAATACAAAAATGTTTTCTTGAGTAATACAGAGTGTCCAAATGAAATTATACAGGTAATACATTGATTGATTTTATTTAAAAATTATGAGAATTATTGAAAAATTAAATTATATAACATAGCGTACTTCAAAGATTATGGCGTAATCTTTAAATTTTATTTGAAATTTTTTTGTTGTATCTGCATTTTTCACAAAGATACATACGATTTTCCACGTGAACCTTCATTTTTTTGACCCCACTTCATTTTAATAACAGACTCTATTTTTAATGTAATTTGTTAATATTTTATTATTATTGTTGTTATTATCATTACTCGGCGGCGCGTATAAGCTGCTCTCTCACCTGCTTTTTCACCTTTATTCGTGCTCCCTTTTCTTTCTTACCTGAGCCACAGGTGTGTTCTTTTGTATCGCCATCACTTCTACATAGATTCATTATAAAGTTAACAAAAAAGAAAAACTGTAGGTATAGTAGCGTTGATTGAATCAACGGTAAAATTTAGTTTCGTATTTAGTAATTGACAATTGTACAGGCTGTCCCTCTGAAAGTTACGGCTTGTTAACTACTGTGTGTGACGTAGAATGATTTAAACCGTTAAACGCAAATCATGGATGTACGTAATCAATCACCAACACTTTATAAATGTTCCAATGTATATTTTTAGAGACTGTCGGCAGGCCTTCCTTTGTAGGGTATGTGGGAAAAGAGGACACAAGCCAGGGGTGACAGAATGTTTTAGGGGAAGGAAGGGCGTGAATGAAGACCGAGAGGGAAAACATGGGAGGTACCCTCTGGACCCCTCAGAGGGGACGAGTCTGGGCAAATAGGAGGAAGGAGAAAGCAGACCGCAGGGAGAAAAAATGTAGAGGATGGATGGAGGGTGTTGCAGATAAATCTAGGGGAGAGCATGATTAGGAAAGAGAAGGCATTTGAGAGGTAGGAGTGATAGAAGGGAGGAGATGACGGAGACAGTGATGCCAACTTGGGGGTTTGTCCCCTAAATGTAGGGAGAAAAAATCTATACAGGGAGTTTTTTGGGGGTATTTTTAGGTATACAATTTTAATTGTGTTTTTTTTAATTGCACTACTCTCCACACTCCATACTTGTATTCGATAAGAGTTTATAAAAAAATTTAAATTGATCAAATGATAGTACTGTCATTGATGGTTACTAGATGGTGCTGAATTGGCAAAATGATGTTCAATGATATTTTATTAGTAGTATTTATTAGTTACTTTTAATGTATTATTTATTTAAAAATATTTAATTATTTATTCTATAAGTAATAAAAAAATTTAGGGGGAATCCCTAGAAATTGTGGTGATTTTATGGTTTTTGATTGGGGTATTAGGGAGATAAATTTCTGAGAGTTAGCATCACTAGACGGAAAATGAAAAAAATGTATATTTCAGACATCATGTACAAAAGTTTCTAAACATTAAAGACCAATATACAACTGCGATAATAAATAAATAACACCACGAATTTCACAGTTTCATAATTCGCGCAAGGCGACGCGCGCATGGGTAACCAGTGACGTCATCAGACTCGGCTGACACTTTTCAGCTTTTAATCAATCCTATTCTCAATCTATCATCCTTGAGTAGGCACAAGCACCAAAAAGAACCGCCTACTTGCACATTTTTTTATCTATGCTTGCACCTGCTTGCACAGTGTTATGTTATCTATGGCTTGCACCTCAGCGTTGTTCCGTGGTTGTTCCCATACCATAGATAACATAACGTTGTTCCTAGGGAAAAATTTTATAGTAACAGATTACCACGCAAAAGAGGTAATATATTGCTCTTCTTCTTTTTATTTGCAAATAAAGGGGATAAAGGGGTTTATTTATCGTGGTTTGATAACCAAAAAATAAGAGAAAAAAGGGTTATGAAATTTCAAAATTTTGACACTTCGACCAGAGTTATTTCTTAGAACATAAAATTTCTTAGCAATTCAGTATTCTTCTCTTTTAAACTCTTCTGTCAATTTTGGCCTATACTTGTTCTGCAGTGGGATTACGAATGATCAACTCGAATCGAGTACGCCATTTTAAAACGATAATTGCATTTACGATACTATTACACGTATCGAGTGGACTGTTCGCATCGAGTTTTCGTGATCGCACTGCTGATCGTGTGGGCAAATGTCTTACCAAATCATAATATCACTATGGCCACCTAGAGGTTGCCATGATATCACTCATGGTCACCATCCATGTATCATTCATGAAAAGGTAATAGATTGCTATCAAAACGTAATAGGGTAATAGATATGGTTAAAAGGTAATAGATCTATCACGAACGTAATAGCAGGAACAGTACTGATTTGAAGTTAACAAGTTAACAAACATCTAAAGGTACTACTAGTTTCTGAGACTCTCCTCAGAAACTGAGTAGAAATAAGGGGGCACAATAGATCTTTTAGGTCTCAGTGAATGTCACCCCAAAACTCACACATACATACATACATCATCATTTCAAGTATACACTTGCTCAGCACTTGCTGGTAATGTTCACCTATCCCGAGCGTGTGTAAACGCAAATGGGATTAGGCTCGGAAGTCACATATTTAGAAATTTGCGGACAGTGTGACAGGTATTTAGAATGGCAGCCTTCTGCAGATCGATGTATGTATTTTTGTGAAGTCCTAGTTTGGTAAGGCTGTCTTGTAGAGTTTTGGGAATTAGTCCCGTAGATGAAACAATGATCGGTACCACCTCTATTTTCTCTGCATGCCACATCTGTCTTACCTCAATTGCAAGATCGGTGTATTTTGCAATTTTCTCGTTGTATTTGTCCAGAATATTGTTATTATTGGGTACAGCAACATCCACCAGATAAACCGAATTAGCTTTTTTATCCACAACTACAATATCAGGCCGGTTATTCGTCACCCGTCTATCGGTGATAATTGACCTATCGTAGTATAGTCTAAAATCAGCATTCTCTAGCACCGAATTCGGATGGTACTTGTAATATGGGGTGTAGGTGTTAACCAATCCAAATTTGTTGGCCAACTTCTGATGGATGATGCTGCAAAGTTGATTGTGCCTGCGTAGGTAATCAATGTTAGCTAAGGCTGAACATCCCGACGTAATGTGTTGTATCGTCTCTGTTCTTTGTTGGCACCTTCTGCACTTGTCCGTAGCGATGTTTGGATCTTTTATGACAAATTTCTTGTAATTGTTGGTATTAATTACTTGGTCTTGAATTGCCATCATAAATCCTTCTGTTTCTGGAAATAATGTTCCATCAGATAGCCACTTATTTGATGATTCCTTGTCGATATGAGGTTGATTGAGGTCGTGATGATGTCGACCATGAAGCGCTTTCTGGGCCCACTCCACCTGTTTGTCAGAATCTGTAACGATTTCAAGTCTCATATCAGGGCTTACAAGATTCAAGGGGGAGTCGTTTTTATCTGCTTTTGCGACCATCTCATGGAATGAACAACGTGGCTCTAACAGTTTTCTACCAATAATTATTGTGGATAAGTGGTTTTTATATATCCTGGAGGGAGCTTTTTCGTGTAATTATTATTCTTTGTTTGAAAAGCATTAAAGTGCGAAACAGTTTTCTTTATCATTTCTTTAGTTTTTAGTTCATTTTATTATGTTTTGCTTTTATATATTATAGAGAATTACATTATTCTCTTGACATACCAAAAATAATAATTTTTTTGTGATTTGTATATTTTAGAATAAATTTTGTTTTCTGTGAATTCAATGTTTCAACACTTTTTGCTTGTGTTGTCGGCTTTGAATTACCAATAAATTGATTTTTTTCAGAAATAAAAAATTGAACGCCCCTGGGGCGGTCCCCGGTCCACACTAAGTAACCAGCTTGCCCTGTGCCAGGAACGCCTCTGGGGCGGTTTATTGTTTTTTTGAAAATAAAAAAGAAAATCTTCAGTAATACAGTACCCACTATCTAAAACTAACATATTTAAAACAAAAAATAGGTTGCACACGGTCAATAGTCACTATGTGCCCCTGGCAGTGAATATTTAATCTATACACTTTCTAATTGAAGGTCTGTGGTTTATATGTTCCCAATTTTTGAGCCTAGATTTAGATTTAGATTTAGAGACAAATTTCTTTTTAATGCATGAAATAAAATACTTGATACACATATCACAGGAAAGTTCAGAATGTGACCTTTCATCGGGTATGATGCTTGCCGGGAAGAATTTTACTGTAAAGAGAAAAAAAAACTCGAAAAAACTCAGAAGAATAGCTGTCTTCCCTCAGAAAACTGGAAATTTTCCCGATTTTCCTGAAAGCCCAGGGGTCTGGGCCAAAAAAAATTATACCATTGGCAAGAGGATATTCTAACCTTTCTCCCAATATCAATTATAAGCGGGTTTGACAGTTCATCATCGAAAAATTCCCGATAAACCAGAGCGCTCGGGAAAACTCTAGAAATCCACAAAAATCGCCTCTTGGAAAACACATTATTCAAAAAAATACGGGCGAATTATTGGTAGCATTGTTTCGTAATAAATAAAGTACCCCCCGAAGAACCATTATCAAATAGGATTGGCTGAAATAACTCTTAATAGAAATAATATGAATAAATCCATGGAAGCATTAAAAAAATCTAGCAAAGACGAATTTTGGCCTGGTTTTCTAATGACCCAGGAGCA
>CAJUYI010007508.1:0-12064 GCA_910591695.1 Galerucella pusilla
ACCTACGCCTATGGAAAAGTAAAATGAATCGTAAAGCGATTCGTTCAAGGTCAACAAAAGCCCTGGCAATTTATGCTACTGGTTCGTTCCTATACTGTGTATAAGAGTTTATATTTAAATGAACTTCTGGTATAATTAGATTCTCCACATTATTTTCACAAATTTCATGTATATTTTTTTCAATTCAAATCGAGTAGATTCCATATTTGCTAGTATAGAAAAATAAATGGTAAATATTTATAATGAATATGAAGGACACTATCAAATAGATAACATTAACTATAAGCTAAATATAAATATTTTTACGTAAATAGCTTTTTCTACAAACGTGTTAAAAATGCCATTTTTAGCACTCCATAGAAGCCTTAAAAATGTCACTTTAAGACACTGAGTGCCTTAAAATGTTTATGGCACTGCTGGTAAAAGTGAATTGTCAAATTTTGAAAGCAAACGTCAAAATATTTAGATTTTATTTATTAACATTAATATTAATAGTACAATTTGTGCAATTTGACAAATTAATTTCCTGCACTGCTGTTTTACCATTTTCCGTGGATAAGGAGGAATGATGCGCAGAAAAAATGGAATTTAAATTTAAATAATTTAAAATTATCTCCTTTGGATGTATTAATAAAGGTTTTTAAAATTTAATTCAAACTGTATTATTGCATTTTTTGAACGTTTGTAGAAAAAATATTGTATGATATACGTGTAAAAGTACCTTTTAAGGCACTCATGTGAATTGCGTGTCTTAAAAATGTACTTTTAACACTTATATCATAAATAACTATTATTAGAGAAAACCATTTTAATTTTGTTTGTATTTATTTTTTGGCACATTCCACAGTTTTATAATCCTAAATGCAAGAAACATTTCTTGAACATCTCGACTTATAACTATGGCATGTCATTTCTGGGCCAAAGTGTCGGTTCGTGATTAAGTTAAATGAAGGTTCTGTCATAATACGCACGATGACAGCCACTAAGAATAACTGAAATAATATGGAATAATTTTATAGGATATAGAAATTATATCACTTATTTTGACGTAATTAAGAAAAATTGTGCCAGAAAATTACATACAAAAAAGTTCAAATAGAATTTTCTCACGTCGTTGAAAATGTTTTCCTATAACGTAGGAAGAGCAGTAGGCGCTGCTTGTGCTTTAGGGCTGCCCAAGCAAAAACAGAAAATTATTTTCAAGTTTAACGAGTGGCAAGAATCGAAACACTTCAATTTTCATTAATCGAATAAATTAGCTTAGACAGCTCAAACATATTTACGTCATAAGATATCAAAATGTACCTACCATTATATCAGTACTAAGAAATATAAGAGGTTATTTTAAAGTTTAGTGTTGAGATCTAAAATATCGTTTCTATAATTTTCTGCGATCAAACTGGTTAACTCGTAACTTATACGACCTAGAAGATATCGTTGTTCTTTCGTTATTCAAATTTAAAAATAAAAATCGCAAAAACATCATTAATGGGGCATAATCTTGTTATACGCCAAATTTAATCAAACTTCCCTAAATTGAAACATCTTCAAAATTCACTGGTAATTTTTTGAACAATGTCAACATGCCACTGGCGTGTATTTCACAGATGAACTTTATAACAATTTATAAAAAAAGTATGACAGGTCTGCGACTGAAATACGATTTTAAATTTCTCTGATCATTATTTTATTATTTTTTTTACTTGTCAAAATCTGACATTTTGGTGGTTTTAACCAATTGCAATACATTATTCTAGCCAATCATACGGTATTATACTGATAAAACTGCTTCCTCATCGATAATACCTTTTTCTACTACCGTGCGCTTTAACCCACTTTCCCGCACGCATTTTAGTTTTGAAAGTGTCACTTTCCCGCACTAGTGCGGGAAAGTAAAATTATGCAAATTTTGACCTTATTAGATAGTTTTTTACTTCGGAAGTTGTAACTATTCTTACACCAGGTGAATAAATAGTCCATCAAATAAAATCAACATATTGTTTTCTAGCTTTTGTTGCATTTTTAATTTTCTGAAAATATAAAATAATGAAAATATTTTGATATAACCTTGTAAATTCTTTAAAGTAGTGTCACAAAACAACTATCAAACCACCCGGGTTTGATATATGAAAAATATATCAAATGAAATTATTTCATCTACAATTGACTTAAAATTGTTGCCGTCACCTTCATCGTCATCTTTATGTGACCTGCAAACGATGCCATCCTCATCAACGTCATTCACTCACCAGTTAATACCAAACAACTCCACTGGACCGGCAATTTTAAGTAATTCACAGAATGCAACAAATTGTGTTTCTAATATTAATATTTATAATAATAATTGATAATAATAATAATAATAATAATAGTTTTTGGTCTAAGTTTTTTATATGTATGTTGAAATAAAATAAATTTTGAAAAATGGGTTGATATGATTTTTTGTATATACGGTCGTAGAAAAAATAATGTTCCTAACTCATGCGTAAAGTGTCTTTCCCGCCCTTGACCGCTTGCCCGAACTCCGCTTCGCGTCGTTCGGGTCAACTCTGCAGTCGCGTGCGGGAAAGTATCACTTTCCGCACTTGTTAGGAAAATAACTATATTTACATTGAAACGTCAAAATTTTACATTGAATTTGTCATTATTGACAACTAAAAGTGCTTCGAAGTTTATTGAAAAATGAACACAAACCGATTTAGTGCCAACACCAAAGAGAATATTGAACATTTAATACAAAATTCCTTTTAAATTGTTGAAATAAATAATCTTCCCAAATATAACCCGTTCTCCAAATTTTATCACATAATTTTCTATTTTCACCACTCAAACTTGTTTATTTGAAGCAAAAACATTCAAACAAACCGAATTTAGATGAAGTCCATCGTGCTAACGGACTCGTTATTTTATCAATCGGTTTGTTTTCATATTTTTACCAAATAAACAAGTTTTCGTGGAAAAGATAAAATTATCGATAAAATTTGAAGCAATCGTGTGGTATTACCTTTGATAACTTAACCAGGAAATTTATCATATTTGAAAATATTTCAAAATTTTATATTTATAATTCAGTTATTTATTTGATTTTCGAAGACTCTGTAAGGCGTTATTATACTATCACCTTTGACATCTAAAACTGGAACAGCGAAAAATAATTATTTGATAACTTTATACATTCACTAAATTTTTTTTCAACAGGGTAACACAGTCCATTTATGACGTTCACTTATGACGATTTATGTTGTATTGGGTATATTAAAATGTACGAATTGATTTGGTTTAAGTTAGGACATAGGTGAAAAATATATAAAACAAATTACCAACAAATTAAAATCATTTTCAGGAAGTTTTATATTAATAGCACCATACTCAAGAATAGAATGGAGATGAAGATAAGTCTTTAGAGTACCCCTCTCAAAACATCCCATAAGTCTTAGAAGGGAAGTAAATGAATAAAATCCCACCAAATCCTACATTTCATATAGGGAATTTGATTGAGGAATGTGCTTCGAATGAGCACAATGAACCTTGCTATTTTTTCGCCGGTCTTGCCGCAAAATCATATCAACACCAAAAAATAAGGCTTGTTTAGCAGTTCAAGGGCGGAATTGTTATTCATGTACCCAGGACGAAAAACTGCGGTCGAGACACTGAAAAGTTCTTCGCTGAGGTCAATGGCGGCTCCTCGAAGGAGGCTCAGCCTCCTCAACAATTTATCCAGCAAATAGCACCAGAAATATCCCGTTTATCTAAAATTTTTCAATTCCAAAATTAATTCCCCGTCTTCACTAATGATTTTAGAATCTGACAACAGTGCCCTGAGGCTAGATTCCACAAAAATCTCTCTCTAAACACGTGTTACTCAACACAGTTGCCGTTTTTTCTACCAGACCAATTGCTTATACCGTAAAAAATAGCGAAAATGGCAACACTCTCCGGAGGCTAGCTTCTAGCGGTTGCGATGGTATACGAACCAATACGAACTACGGAATACGAGCGTGCCATAGGTTTTAACGCAACCCCGGAAGGGATCCTAAGTCCATGCTTAGCTCTGAGGATGCATGAGGAAAAGCAGGGAGCTACATAAGAAGTGTGATGAGGCAGAAGGAGCTGGAAGAGAGAGAATTCCAGAAAGAGGAAAAAAGACGGGACAGAATGTAAGAATCGAAGAACAACAAATGTCTTAAGAGGCACAGATTGTGGAGCACGTCGCCACAATTTTGGAAGTTTTTCACCATCCGTCACTCAAGTACTTCATGCAATTTTTTTAATTAAACGTCAATGAATGTCAAAGTAATTTGTTAATATTTTCCCAATTTTTTATTTATTTGTTAGGCGAAAAACAGTTGTGAGTCACACAAGCAAGAAACGCTTTAGTAGTCCTTAACGATCAGCTGCTTGGGCTGCTAAAGCTCATTTTCTGCCCTTATGACACAATATACTACGGTGGTTATCACCTGCATAGTAAAAAAAATATAGGAATAAAGTTGGAAATAGATTTCTCAATGACGATTAGGAGTATCACTTATTGACGGACACGTTTTGCTCTTTTGTTCAGTTCAATATACACTCACTGGCAAAAAAACTCGGTTACCTAAAATTTTGCTGAAGTTCGTTTTCCAAGAAATTCCATAATTTTTCATCGTGTTTACGCCAAATTCTACATAAATTCTTTGGCAATTAAAACAAACTCCAGAAAAGTTTTCCAAAAATGTTGAATAACTAAGCTATCAACATTTTTGGAAAACTTTTCTGGAGTTTGTTTTAATTGCACATTTTTTCGATTAAATTGTACATGGTGTTTAAAAAAAGCTTCGAATTCGAGTTTTTTTCGTTTTTTGCATTTTCTGAGAACATTTACCATAGCTATGTATTTTTTTTTTCACACTTTCAGAATGTAGAGATTTCAACGAATAAAAAGCCCACCGACTTTTTGAAAAAAGACGCGAGACTTTTCGATTGAAAATTACGTTGCTTTTTGATATTAAGTCAAAATAAGGTGAAAAAATGAATATTTCAAATCAAATAAATTACAAAAAAAAAATAAAAAAAAAATAAAAAAAAAATAATAAGAAACATTATTGTGGTTTGATTCCCAAAATATAAGAGAAAAAAAAAGGTAGAACGTGTCGCGGGACACACGGTAGGAACTTTAGTTCCTTTTAAGCAAAAATTATGTAATACATCTGACGTTATAGATAAACGATTTGCATATTCTTTGGCGGTTGAGTAGTAAGCATACCAGACTCTCACGCAGTAGACCCGGGTTAAATTCCCCCTGAGGAAGATTTTTTTTATTGTTAATTTTATTTTTAAATAATTCATGAGGGAGTCCGACTGGCAACATCTACTAATAACAGCATCGTATATTTAAAAAATGAAACCGTAGCATTATACAAATTGGACATTCAAGAACTGTACGTTTACCACAAAATCAGTGGAAACATAAAATTGAATTGTAAAATGTTTAATTTGAAGTTATATTACAGTTTATAGAAATTTTTATTTTCTAGATTTTTTCTTAAGTGGGTCGTAGAAAAATATGCTTTTCGACTCGTGTGGATTGTCCATATCGCACTTGAACGATTGAGCACTGCGCCTACGGCGTCGTGCTCCAACTTCGTCCTCGTGCGATATGGCCATCATATCCACACTCGTTGCACAAACTACAATTTCTTTCAAAATATGCCCTTTTACATTTAATAAGAACCTGCCAAATGTCAAATCAATTTATCCATCCATTTTAAAGTTATCGAATTAAAACATTCAAGTTTTCAAAATTTCAACACCCTGTATGTCGAAAAGTAAATGTGCTAGACCCCTTAATCGCGCAAAAAAAATTATGGAAATAATAGTAAAAATTTATCCCAACAAATTCAAGTAGATCACCAGCACTGCGAATATCAGCTTTGCATAGAATTTCAATATAGCATCGGTGGTTCAGTGGTAGAATGCTCGCATTGCACGCTGGCGGCCCGGGTTCGAATCCGGGCAGGAGCATATTTATTATTATGAATCGCTGCTTCGTAAACAAGAGAGACTAAGGAGGCACAAGCACACAAAAGCAAGGAACATAACGAAGCAATGTAACATAACGCAGCGTAACGTAACGCGTAACGGTCAGATCTTTTGCGTCGCGACCCCTGTTCGCTCAAACATAACCTGGCGTAAAGAACTAAAGTTCCAATAATAAGTAATGCCACAAGGAACTTACAAAAGATATTTAAAAAAATAATAAGAAAAATAAATAAAAAATAAATGAAAAAAAATAGAAAAAAAAGACAAAAAATAAAAAAGTAATGCCACAAGGAATTTACAGAGGATATTTAAACCCTGGTTTAAATGGATTTATCTACAATTTGGAGTAGAAACAATTGAAATCAATGGAAAATTACGAAAGTCCTTGGACAACGAACTTCAGCAAAATTTTAGGTAGCCGAGATATTTTGCCGATGAGTGTATAATATTTTTCAACTGAAAGATATGTTGATTCGTGTTTTTTGGAAAATATACTACCAATTATCAATTTTTAAGTACCTACTTACCCACTTTTTTTCAAATTCGCGATTTTCGAATCGGTAAAAATGATATAAAATCATACAAACTAAACTCTACAATTCCTATTATGATAATATGAAACTTATTACTTTTTAAGTTTAAACGTTAGATACGAATATCAAATTTTATTCTTTAAGTAAATGATCCGCTTCGCTCTTCTTCTGTAAATTTCCAGACAATGTAGGATCTTTACTGACGCGTTTCCGTTTGAAGAAACCGCATTTGTATAATACGAATATGAGAAGAATCAGTAATAATAATCCAACGAATACTGCGCCACCTATTATCAACCAATTTAATTCGGTATCGGCTGAAACTATCGATGGATATGCGATAGTTTCTGCGGAAAATTCAGAAATCGTATCGGAACTAATATTGAATGTTCCATCTTCGATAACCACCGATGCAGTCGATTTTATGACAACCCAATCCAGATTGCTGTAATCTTCTACCAATGTCGAATTCCAGATACGGGATTGAATGTCTATCTCAGCTTGGTTACCTGTAATATATATAATTACGAATATATTTTATTAAATAAGAAAAAATATCATCACTATTTAGTCCAGTAACTGAAGGGGAAAACCTATCAATATATTTGTCCAATAATTTTTTTTGGCCTGATTTGTAGGTCTTGACAGGTACACTCCGCGTCATATAAAACTGGTACACCTTTATTTTCCCTATGTAAACCAAACTCAACTAATCAAAATGACAAACAGTCACATGTGTCAAATTTGTCAAAGCGCATTATCCACGATGCCAGCACATTTGAGCGAATCTGATAAATGCGAATAATTTACGAAATAGAGGATGGTCGGTCCATTAGACGACTTGCACAAGAGTTAAATAGAAGTAGAACCACGATTCAAAACATTAAAAAAAAGGTGGGATAACGATCAAACTGTTAGCAGAAAAAGAGGAACTAGAAGAGTTCCATATGGCAAGACATGCGAAAGTTGCAGTAAACTTTAATGCTTCAATAACAACCGCATTAAGAAGAATTAGAAAAACTAATTTAAAGAATTGTGCTGCCGCCCGGAAATACAAACTAAATAAAGAACATGAACAAGGTAGATTATTATTTGCCTTAAATTATGTTTCAAACGATACATGGAATTGTTGGGGAAGGGTAATTTTTTCCGATGAAAAAGTATTCCAATCACATAGTGACGGCCATATTAGAGTTTATAGACCTCCTCGAAGTAGGTTTAATGAAAACTATATTTCTCCCAATGATAAGTCTGGACAATTTTCTGTGAATGTTTGGGCTTGGATGTATAGAGGAGGTTTAGGAATGTGCTGGTTTCAAATGGGTAATGTTATCATCGGTTAGGAAAATCTCTACCAATGATAATTTCATTTTTCAGCATGAAAATTGCTGAAAATAACATTGAAACGCTTCCATGGGTCGCTAAAAGTCCAGACCTTAATCCAATAGAGAATGTTTGGGGGCTTATGGTGAAAACATTGAAAAATTTGGACACTAATAGGAGAAACCTGGGAAAGCTTGACAGAAAATGAAAATTTAACATTAAATTCAATTGACTCATTGCCTACAAGATTACAGGAACTTATCAATAACAATGGAGGTATGACACGTTATTAATTATTTATAATTATTTATAATATTTCATCATTACATCTACTAACAGTTTTGTTGAGCTGGCATCACTGCCCTAGAAATTATACCATAAATGCTGGTTTAGCATTGACACTTTTTAAAAGATCAATTTACACAACTCCAAAAACACTATTTTTGATTGAAATAGTTGTACCACTTTTATATGACGCTCAATGTACTTCAAAGGGAGAAGAAGTTCTCCAAGATTGCCCCTTAGCTCGGTCAAAAAACGGTTTCCCGCCATTATCTCCCGAAATATGCAACTTGGACAATTTTTGTTTAGGTAAAAAGCGAAGGTCGTTAAATAATCTACAAAAATGGTCCTTATCATTTTTTTCGAGAATTCAATAGTTTTCGAGATAATCGCATCCAAACGTCCCCTCGCTTACGCGGCTGTACTACCTCTAGAAATGCTACCGTCTATAAAATTAACTTGTAAACCGGCGGACAAATTCTTCCAGAACTCGGTCAAAAATCAATATTTTTCGATGATTTAAAGTTCATTGTAATGGGAATATCCGTAGGTATGTACCTTAAACCCCGTTCTCGCCCATCGAGGACATTGCAAAAAGTGGCCAATGTTATTTTTCCACAATATTTTGGCCTCTTCCATTAAATCATTGACATTTTATTTATTTTAAATGGTTTATTATTCTTTGTTTTTCCAAATGGGGTCTGGGGAGGTCCTGAATGTTCCTAGACATTTTTTTTCAGTATCTTTGTGGCGTTTCAATAAAAAGTTTATTTATTTATTTGTATTTTTCAGTCGTTTTCGGAGTTCTCACAAATCTTGTAAGCAAGCGAAAATAAAGAACTAATGTTCAATTATTTTGTTATTAAATGCACACAATTTGAAAGCTTACTATGTCTACTCTCTGAACCAATATATTTATTCGGAATACAATGTACTCATTTTCCAGGGACCGGGAAAATTGGTAACACGGGTGAAAACCGCCCTATCTTTAAATGCTTTTTGTTCTCCGCTGTTAATTTTTTGAGAATTAACACCCACACTAAATAAAAGCTAATATACTGATCTTTCCATCCATATAACTTGTTCCCCATATTTGAGCGCCGTTCTCTTGAAGATGATTTTTTGTCAGTGTAAAACAGGCTGCGAGAAGAATTGTTCATGTTTAAAAGCAGGTTTGAAATGCTCCACTATCTGTGGTTCATGTCAGTTGACACAGTGTTTAAATTATGAGAAAAATGAAGGTATATTCCCGGCAGAATTAGAGGTGGAAGGAGAACCACAAGGGCTTGAAGGGAGGTGGAAGAAACATGGGTGGAAAGAGAAACAGAAGGGTTGGAAGATGATGAGATAGAAATAGAGCTGGAAGAACAAGGGATAGGGACAAGAGGGACAGAGGAAGAAGTAGAGGTAATAGGCGACGAGAATCACGCTGATGATGAAGAGGATGAATCTGAAGACATGAATTGGTTTAAGATAGGGTAACATCACCAATGAATGCCACCTTGATGCCAGTGAATTGATTCTCGTCATGAAATAACGCGTTTTAATTTCATATTTGAAGTTCTAGAACTTCGTTTTCCAGCATAAACAAGCATGTTACTCGGGTTGAAAAATTATAGCTCTCGCTTTGTCGCGGATTTTTGCAAAAACTGGCATTCACTGGTACCTTTACCCTACTCTGAATGTTTCTATGTATTTTGTATTTTCAACCTAATTTTTATAAGAATAAATGGTATTTGTTTAAAAATTCCTAGTTTTTTCTGAAATCCTGCACCTATACTGTTCCTTCTGAAGTGTGAGAAAAATTTGCAAAAAATGCAAAAAATATTTATCAAAAAATTATTATTATCAGCTTGTGTAGGTATTGACTTACTAGTAGCCAAAACGCCGTCACTCAAGACTGCCACAGGAAGCAATAAGATTTCGCAATTTTCTAGTAAAATTGCGACTCATGTCCTTGTGAAATTACACTGAACATTGACTAATAGAATGAAGAGACACGAAGTGTTACTGTGACACAAAAAAATCGTGTGAAATACGCCAATAATTGCCGAAAAAACGATTGTTGCCCCACAATTTAGCGAGTGCAGGTATTCCGCTGGCACCATCTACAATTGGTCCCCGAAGTCTAACAGGTGAAAATCTATGTATTTCCGAGACCCTCGAGCAGAAATTTAGTAAGAAACCACCAAAAGTATTCGGTGTAAAAATTTTGTTTTTTTCAAAGGCCATTTTCGCAAAAAATATTCGTGTTGCAAAAAAAATGATGGGGGCCATTTTTGTAGATAATTTAACGACCTTCATTTTTTATCTAAACAAAAATTGTCTAACTTGCGTATTTCGGGAGATATTGGCGGAAAACCGTTTTTTTGTGACTTTAGGGGCCATTTTGGGCCCTTAGCTAAGGAGCAATCTTGGAGAACTTTTTCTCCCTTTGAAGTACCTGTCAAGACCTACAAATCAAGCCAAAAAAAATTATTGGACAAATATATTGATAGGTTTGCCTATTTTCAGGCCTTCAGTTACTGGACAAATTACCTTTATTAAGCTTTCTTATGGTACACAATATGTCAATGCACTTTGTGCTTCCGGAAAAACAATCCATAACAACGATCTTTCTTCTCTTTCCTCCTCTTTCTGTCACTTCATATGGAACAATGTAGTTAGCACTTCTTTTTGTCCTGGTCTGAGATGTGCTAAAGTTGGAAAACTCGTCGAAATTGTTAGGCATAATTAAATTTTCCGGTTCGTCTTGTTCGAATTTGGAACTATTTAGTTGTAGTTCATTGGGTCTCGTGGATCCTAGGAGAGTACAGAATCCATCGACGCCATACAGTTTTGGATTACTTTCCAGATAAAGAAGCCATTTTCCGGGTCTGTCAGGGTAATCTAGGCCCGGTGAAACTTGTAACGGCCACTTGATAGAAACCTTAAACAAAAATTCATATTCAAATAATAGGCCAGTCGATATGGGTCATTTTAGACCAAAAGTACAAGTAATTAGCAATACGACTGATTTCTTTTTTATAAGTACCTTGAAGTATGTAGATTAATATAAAAAAAAGTTCAAAAGTCTATCGATTTCTCAAATTTCTCAAATTTTTTTTTTTCGAAATTTTCAAATATTTCGCGCTGGGAGGAGGGTGGAGGAAAATAAAAATACCACCGTGTAGGGGATGTGTTTTGCGATAAAAAAGGTTTCCTGCGTTTTTTTCGTCCGATCGATGGTTTGTCCGTAAAAAATTCAGTTAACTAAGTTCCGCATCCACGCGACTCTGCTGCACGGCGGAAAAAAATATAAATATTCAATCAGGATTTTTTTTCAATCTTTGGTAAGAGTTAAGTTAATAAATAAAAGGTGATAGATCAATTTATCGCCAACTGTCAGTAAAGCCATCAATTATCTGATTGATTTCTGGAAGTAAACAAACAGTTTACCTTTCTTCACTTTATCTGCCGCATTTGCTAATAGCTAATAATAAGAAATGAACCAGTTTCCATTGGAAATGACTTCCAAATTTTAAATTAAAATTCAGATTTTAATGCACTCTCCGACCACCACCAGAGGATTTCCGAACGCTACCGATGATACGTGTGGTGTCACACCATTTGTTTACTTTTGTCAATATGACCGGTACCTATTGCATTAGGTTCTGTGAAGTTTTGTGTTTATATTGTATTTTAATTAACTATTAATTGCTCCATCGACGTAAAAATATCATTTTTCCGCAAACGTCAAAAAAAGTAGACATTATTAACGTCAATTCATGATGATGAAGTATGATTTCACAGACGCCACTTTTTGTACGGCCGTGAGCGGACAAAAAAGTACTTTTTTGTACGCTGACGGCCGTACAAAAGAGTAGAATTTTTAACAGGGAAAATAATTATTAGTTGAACTTTTAAAC
>CAJUYI010007509.1:0-12062 GCA_910591695.1 Galerucella pusilla
AGTATATAGAACAGGATTTGAAAGACCAAGAAATTGTGCAGACTGCTAAATGTGTTAATTCCCACAGGATTTCTGGTACATTTTCCATTCGCATATTTTACAGAATATCTGTTGTTTTTAAGAGCCTGGGGACGCAACTTAATATATTTTCTTAATATTTCAATAAGATTCGTATTTTCAATGTCTCCAGGCGTAATTGCAAACTGCCGTATAACTTTTGTTTTTGAAGGTGGGATATCAACACGAAAATGGCTTCCTTCGTCTATAACATTTTGAACTGGAAGAAATGTTAATTCTGCTTTTCTGCATGCTCCTGCCATTCCAATTATCATTGCAACCTTAGCCATTAAGTATTCTTTGTTATCAGCTTCCATTGAAAATTTGACAAAATCTTCTTTAATAAAAACTTTTGACTTTTTAGCACAGCACTGTACCCGTCCGCTTGCCTTTTAATATATGCTACCAAATTTGAATATTTTTCAATATCAATACTCCTTTTAGTTCAGACCTTAACATTGAGTAAAGTGTCCATAATGTGGAAACTTTTAGATCTTTCTTCTTTCAAAATATGCAAGTAAAACTTTCTCATTAACATGTTTAATTTTCTTCAAAAGCAAAAGCTGTCTTAGCTCTTGAACTTTCCTCCAGTGGAATTTGATAAAAAGCATTTTTCAGATCTATTGAGGAAATAAATCTAGCATCTCTAAGTTTACTAAGCACAGTGTCAATGAGAGGCAATGGATAAGCATCCTTATTCACCGTTACACTATTCAATTTGCGCCCATCAAAACAAACTCTAAACTTTCCATTATTTTTCTTTACCAACCATAGAGGACTACAATATGCACTATTACTTTTCTGAATAACTCCAAGTTTTAAAAGATTATCAATTTCTTCATAAAGATACTCTTGCATAGCCTGCGAAAGTGGATATTGTCTTTGCTTAAAAGGGATAGAATCTCCGGTATCAATAAAATGAGTAAGTAAATGTGTACGACCTATTTTGTCACTATTCCCAATGGTTTTGAATTTATCTATCACTGAATCGAGTTTTTCTCTCTCTGTATCACTAAGTTTTGAAATGTCCTGTATTGAATTCACAACAGACAGATTAAAAGAACTAACATTCAATGAAAATTCACTAAAATCAATATTGACATTAAATAATTTCAGAAAATCCATCCCTAAAATAATGGGGTGAGTAATGGACGGAATTAAAAATAATTTCAATGCTTTTGATATATTATTCACTGTGATTAAAGTCTTAATAAATCCTAAATTCTCTTGTAAATTGCCATCAGCGGTAGTAACCCTTAAATCATTATCAGTTGTAATTTCTAAATTAGCTGCCTTAATAAACTCAAGAGAACGTGAACCCAACAGCGAAATGTTTGAGCCACTATCTATCAATGCTATAATATGATTGTTCAACAATTTAATTTTAATGTAGGGCCTATTGTCATTTATTTTTTTCACTAAAATTGAATTTACATTATGTGTGGGAGTTCTAGAATAAGTTTTATAAAATGTTCTTACTATAGATAACCATTCTTTCCACTCACTATAAGAGGTTTTGCCCGTAGAAATATGTGATTTATTCAAGTTAACAGATTTATTCACTTTTAAAGAAGTATTTGGAAAACTGCAAGAGGTTACTGAGATTTGTTTCCCTGCTTTGAATTGTTTTCCATCTTCTTTGAACTTTTGCCTGGTGTTACCTTTGAACTGGTAGCCACTGCCAGGTCTGTGGTACCTTCCGATAAGTTTTTTGAACATTTTGGACATTTACCTTTCACCACCCCACCTTTACCACAACTAAAACAAAATACACTACGCGGCGCAGAACAGCTGTTAAAGGAATGACCCAACTCCTTACAGTTCCAACAAACTACATTTCTCGAAACATAAGAGACACTAAATTTGGAGGTATTGTTTGGCCTAACAAAATGTTCCCTAGAGGAGCTAGGAGCACTAAGATCTGGTTCTAAAAAATTTCCCCTTTTACCCTGGCTATAATTGTTCCCTGCTGACCAAGTGAGGGACTCCTCTAAACGTTTGCATTTATCTGACAATTCAGTAATTGTATTAATATCAAGTAATGCTAAAGGCTGAATAAAATTAGACAATAGATTCCTTCTTATTAGATTAACCATAGTTTTCTCATCAGGTTTCACATCCAGCCTGTTAAAAAGACCTTCCATCGAATTAATGTACAATGTCACCTTTTCATTTATACCCTGCTTACGATTTTTGATTTCTTCCAGTAAATCATCATAATAATTATATGGTAGGAAATCAGATTTTAATTTAGATACTAATTCTTGCCAAGATGTGAATTTAGATCGGTTATTCAGGTACCACGTGAAAGCTTTAGATTTAAATAAATCTGCGGCACTAGAAAAAAGTTCTACATCTGAAACACCTCGTGCTAACCGAAGGCATTCAACTTTTTCTAAGAAACTATTTACTGACTCTCTATTGTCTGTACCTGTGAAATAAATTCCCCACTTGTAAACAGGAACTGTTTTTACAAATGGAAAATTCTGCCCAGAAGACTGTATAGGAGTGGAATTTGCATTGGGTGCTGGATTCACCTTAAGTTCCAGTTCACCCTCTAATAATAATACCTCGCTAACTAATTCACTTTTAATATTCACCTCAGATTCATCAACAATCGTCAAACGATTGATTCTGCCTGTAACATGAGATAATCTGGATATTAGACGGAAATACTCTAAGTCTCTGCTGGTTCCTGAAAAACTATCTACTTTAAGCTCAAGATCTCTAATTGTTTTAGTTATACTAGTGACTTCAGTTTTGAAATCAAAATTCACAGTTGCAGCTGTAAAACTACGGTTTGCAACTTCTTGGCTTAACGCACCCCTTAATAATTTCCTCTTTTCATCATGATTAGCCGGAACCGTAAGTCCTCTAACTTTCAGTTCATATATCAATTCATCGGCTAAAAGATGTTCAGCTTTAAAACGTACTGAAGACATAATTTTTTAAATACTCAAATACTAAAACAAATCTTAGTCTTTATTACTTCAGTAAAATTATTTAAATTTGTCCAGATACAAAGAGTAGTCAAATATATTACCAAGTGTTTTAATAAAATGTTATCAATCGTACTTCTGAATGTTCAATGAGAAATAAACTAAATTATCAAGATATATATTTCTGTGTGAAATACCGGTGTTCGTGCTCTATCAAAAAAAAGTTTAATCTTATAGATAAACAAGAACACATAAATTATATTCGAACACAGAAATATCAGAAATAAACAAAATATGTCAAAAATAAAGGATGTATATGTCACCAACTTAGAAAACCAAATATCTACTAAAAATATTCTTTTTACTTTTCCTAATCAACAAAAACCTGGCCCCACGTTGGGCGCCAAAAGTGTTACACCACTCAAAAGTGTTAAGCTTCAGGCAGGAAATGCACTGCAGCATTCAAGGGTGTGCCATGAAACTGTACCACTCTTGGATGTATGTCCAGCTATTACTCAGGGGAGTAGGTTTCGTACCCTTGAGCAGATTTCACAAAGAGCTTAGATAGGAGGAGAACAACTGTTGCGTCGCTGTCCTCCCGTATTTATATATTCAAATAATGAATAAGCTGAAACAATATGAGCTGTAAACAAAGTAAGATTCCGAAATGTTGGGCGCCACCTATCTAAACTCAATGCTCGTTGATTAGAGGTTGTAAAAAGAATAACGCAAAATAAAAGAATAGAAAAATATATGTTTATCACAGTTTCTTTATTTCCTACTTTTTTTCTTTTTTTTAACTATTTTTGTTACAAGATTTTAAATTTTGAAATAAGCTCACAATTTGGATCATATATAAAAAAAAATCACAAAGTTAAGTTTTACAAAGGTTGAGATCTAACAAACTTTTAATATTTTGGTTTACAGGATGAAGAGATTCTGACTGTTAAATTGTTAAAGAGCCTCTAATTTGGTGACTATTCAAATCATTTTTACTTATCTTTGGGACAGGTATTCTCTTCCGTGATATTCCTCCTTGATGGGTTCAGATTGGTGCCTGTGTTTTCGGCCACACTTCCGTGGTCTTTGGGATCTTTTAGGGATTATTCTAGACGATGAGCCTATTTCAGCTCACGGAGCTCCGTCAGGTTAGGACTACTTCTAGGTGCCAGAGGGTAAATGTGCCTAAAACACCACACACGGGGAGAATCTGATATGACCCTAAAGAATACTAATGATAGCAACGTTCTGGTAAAAATGCTTGAACTTGTCCCAAACTTAGGCCATGTTACAAGTAAATAAGACTATAAATTTTAATATTCTATACAGAAATTAAGATTGATGAGATTGAATATAATTTGGATGTCAAAGGTGAACTGAATAAATTTGGATTAAGAAACTGTGTGTAAATCGATAATTTAAAATAAAATTGACAAATAAAAATAAAATAAAAAACTAGTTGGTCAATTTACTAGAATAAAAATTGATTTAGTTTAATTATCATTACCAGACGATTACCAGAACCAAGCTTCCATAAAATATGCCTTCTCTTCATTTGACAAAGAGCAAGCATCAAAGGAAGTAAAAGAAAAAAAAACTGAGCTTTATTACAAAAAAAGGTAAGAACTGAATTATTATTTTTCGATTAATCAGTTAGCAAAAAAAAAAAAACACAGCGAGTATCCCTCGTGAATTTTATCCACTAGATCTGATTTCAACTAATCAAATTTAATATCCTAAGGATATAAAAGTATCAATGCCTTAGAGCAATTGTTTATTTGAATTTACCGATTCATTTCTCGTATAAATTCCCAAAGAAAATATTAATGAGCGATATTCTTTATTAAATAAAAATGTCTCGCTACCTAAAATATAACAAAAACTTGTATTTCTAAATAAAATACGGTTATTAGACTGAATGTATCATACGATTATCATTACCTTTTTTTAATTTAGGCCGAAATAGGGCTCTCCAACTTCCACACATTCAACCGAAAAGTATGTGTCTCACAAAAACTATGTTTTCTTTGTACCAGAAAAAAAAACGGGCTCAAAAGAACTGTATCCTTTGATTCCAACAAATCAAATTTAATATAATTGTAATATCATAACATAGAAATTAGCATACCTTGATACTTAATATATTCTGCTTCTTTAGGTAATAATTTCCATTTTCTTCAGACACATGCTTCTCGTTCAAAGTTGGAGGTTCGAGAGAGAACCCAAAATTATTTTTATTTTCAAAAACTAACGCTTGGAATTATTTGACCAAAACTTATATACCTGTCTCTCTTTTATTAATATGTTATCATAAATCTTTCTCACTTCTAAGAAAATCAATAATTAATATACCTGTTGAAAGTATAGCAAATTAAGATAGAGGTGGGAACTAAATTTAAAAATCATAACTATAAATAACGTGAATCTTTATTTATATAAAAAAAAAAACAGAGAAATGCCAATCAATCTGTAAACGTTGTTACGGACACGAAATGACCGTAACATCATCACACCACGTAAGAAATTTTTCGTATGCCAAATCATAAACTGCCTTCGACTTTTTGGGAATTACTGATAATAGAGCATTAGGTTCTGGTAGACTTCGCGACCCTCGGAATTTTATGTTAATTTTAGATTTGTTTGAAAGCAGATTAAAACAAAAATTTCGCTGGATCATCCAGTAATTACTTCAAAAATCACGATTTTAGTTCAAAAAATTGTACTTTTTCAACACCAATTCATGCTATTTCACGATTAATATTTTCACTTTAAACAGAAAAGGTTATTATCTTGAACTAAATGTCAGTCTGTTTCAGACAAAAAACCGGAAGAAAATACTCAAATTTTGCCAATTTTTAGAAATATTCGTTTGACACTTAAGCTTATGAAATTACACAACGTTAATTTTCAACTAAAAATCACAAAAATATACATAATTATTTATTTTTACTCTAAACGTCATAAAATATACCAAGTTAGTACCTGTGGAACATACAATATTATGTCCAAAAAAGTACATTTTCAATACATACATTTTAGATCATAAAGATAGTAAGTATATCAGTGTTATATGTGAAAAGATACATCTGAAATGTTGGTGTTATTTCCAAGCCGTAACGAGCTACGGAAATGAAAGCTGGCAACATTCCCCATTCTCCGCTCTTTCTTAAATTTGTGACCATCCGATATCAAGACAGAATTGTCAAAAATTGTCAAATATTTAAAAAAATGGCGGATTTTTGGTACTTTCAATTGCGATTTTCTCTTTCAAAAGTGGATAAATCAAGAATTTTTTTTATTAAAACGTTCTATAGCAATAGGTCTTTCTATTAAAAAAAAATCGTTGCAAAATTCTGAGGGTCACGAACCTTACCGGACCCGAGCATTACCTGCTGCCTCTTCAATATCGCTTGTTAGCTCTTTAGAACTTGAATCACTCATTTTAAAAAAATAAAACTAAAAATATATCAATCTCGCTAAAAACCTTCCGTCTAGACTTTTTTACAAAATGTCAAGCTGACAACTAACATGAAGTAACAGCAACAAACTAAATTTATGTTTTCCAAATTTTTATCAATTATATTAAATTTTATTTTTTCATTACTTTCTTCAAAATTAGAAAAAGTCTTGTATGCAATACGTTACGAAATGAAATTTTGTGTAACAAATTTTGTGTAACAAATCTCACGCGTTACACAAAATTAGGCATTTCGTAACTGATGGCATAAATAGCTATTTTCAAATTTGAAAGTATTTCTATCTGAAAGCTGAGATCTTCCTCTACATTTATGATTGTTTATTTATTTTTTCAGAATGTTATAAGCCCAAAATTATTAAGGGTGGGTATTATAAAACTATTTTGACATATAACTAAAAGTTAACTTGTAGAATGATGTCACATGTTATAGTTAACTTCAAAATGGCGGAGTTAACTTTGTCGGGTGGAAGAGGTATCGATTAAAGTTAACTTTATGGTAAAATCGGGTTTTCTTGATTTGATAGTTGCTCTATTTTGTCGGTTCAGTCAACAATTTGGCATTTTTAACCTTAAAATTATATTGTGAATATTTTGATTGCTTTTACTTTGTTTTCTTTGAATTTTGCAATGTTAACAAACGATATCCAAGATATTTTTGAGGAACTTTTAACCGACGATGAAGAAGATGCTATGAATATTGTTGAAGGCACTCGACGACGAAGGATATTTTGCACTCCACCATGTCCTTAAATTCTTCCACTAATGATAGAAGAGATTCAATTTCCTCATTGGAAAAGTTCATGGCTCGTCTATACATTCAGACAGGAACAAATAAAATAAAAATTCGACACTGGGAACGAAATAACAAATACACCAAACAGACATCTCAAAACTAGACCACAAAACTAGACCATAAAACTAAAGTCAAAATGCCAAAACTCTAGGCCATAGAGAATATTTCTCTATGCTCCAGGTTCTTCTTTTTTTGAAAATGTAACTTTTATAAAACTGACATTTTAAAACCTAAAGTTAGCTTGACAGTTAAATTCAAAGTTAACTTCAAGACATGTTTATAATACCCGCCCTAAGTCGAGTGGTTAATAAATTTTGCTCCCGGGCCGTTCGCGCGTTAATATGAATTGACTAGCTCTGGAAGTAATTTTATCTCGTAAACTTTTCAATTTACAGAAAAACTATTTTGATAAAATTTGTAGATAAATGCATCAGCTACAATTTTTGATCCACACATTTTTCTGTATTTTCATTATTTAAACAATTAGAGTGAAAAAACCAAACAAAAAAAATTTACTCAACGATTTTCCGGAAAATTGCACACTAGCATCGTGAAGTTTTTCTCGTGTTAAAAACAACCCTTTGAAATACTCAATTTTGAATTTTCGAGTTTTTTGTATTTTTTGTTAGGTTTTATGTGTACTTTGACTAGGCTACTTGTGTGGACTAGTTTGGTACGTCTTCTCCTAAATTTTCAGGCCTTTATTTATCCGATTTTGCAGTTCCACACTGTATAAATAATCTATATTGTGAAAAAATATTCTGTCACATTCATGATACAGTTTCAAGGTGTGTTTCGCAACATTTATTTTGATCCTCCCGGGGAAATGTAATTTGACTATAAGAGGGCTGCTAATTATCCTTTTCCGCCAACCAGTTTCATCGTACCTCTCTTCCTGGAATTTCTAACAGG
The DNA here is from genome assembly GCA_910591695.1 of Galerucella pusilla. Taxonomy (NCBI): domain Eukaryota; kingdom Metazoa; phylum Arthropoda; class Insecta; order Coleoptera; family Chrysomelidae; genus Galerucella; species Galerucella pusilla. Next base: position 8,180 of record CAJUYI010007509.1, read on the forward strand.
ATCGAAATAAGACAATTTGCCAATAATCAGGATTTAGTCATTCTGTTGTAACCAATGTGGATGTTTATAATGGATAATAACATCTAGTACTTTTCTCGAAGAGCAGATCTGGAATGGCTTGGGATTCCTTACAAAAACTATTAACCCTGGTCAATTGCAATAAGGAAGAAGAACTGAGTTCCAGGACTTGAAGGGATTGTAGGCGATTGAATGAATGTCTGAATGAATGAAAGGTCTGAAGCAAAAACCCTGGTTTCTGGACCAGTATTTGGATTTGGATCCAAGAGAAATGTCCAACGCATCCATAGGTACTTAGCAGAAACATAGCAAACTCCTGGTCCTGTTTTTCGATTACGCGTGGAAGAGGGAGAATTAGCCACGCATAATCCCTAAATTTGAAGCACTTTCTAGGAATATATCCCTAATCCTGGGTCTAGAGTCTAGAATGACAAAGACAAGATTTCTCCAAGAAGGATCTTGTTTGAAAGATTGTTAAGCTTGATAAGGACTACCACAAAAGCATATATAGGGAGACACATATCTGTCCGTTGGGCATGGAAGAAGAGGAAACACACGTTATCTTCGAGTACCCAAAGCAAGACAAGATGTTCCTTCTCACTGGAAGAACATACCTCTGTATTTCAGGCGGAGATTTATGCTATCCTAGAATGTGTCAGAATTAATTCAGCAGACCACATTATAGTAAGATTAGTGTGGGTGCCGGGATATAACAGTATTTCTGGAAAGGAACAAGCTGATGAGCTCGCGAGAAGAGGTTCAGCAACAGCATATGCTGGACCAGAACCAGTTCTTGGGACCACAAAGAAGGTAGTGAGACGGCGAATACAAAAAATGGGTACAAAGCCAACATAGACTTCAGTGGAGGAACAGTCCAAAGCAGAAACACAACAGCACAGAAAGCCTGAAGGCCTCCAAACTAAAACATTAACAGTTTATTCTTATTTCTCTTCATGACTGTTTTTATCAACAGATTTCATCATAATTATTCATTTCCTAAGATGTAATAAGTAATTCCGGTCCTGCTTTTCCCGTTATAAATAAAGTTATTCAAAAAGGGAGCGCAACATGAAGCATCAATTCGACATTAAAGCCTGCTACTAAGAATTTACAAAGTCTATACTATGAATACGTTGTTATTTATCAGGAAAGGGAGGCACCCAATCCTGAAACATGCTTTTCTATATTGTTTCCCTTGTTTCCCGACTCTGTTCTTTTAACCATTTTCTAATTAGATTCAAAAATCATGAACGTCCTGAGAGGATTAACATTCTAGACGGAAAATTGCTGTTGCTGGCAGTTTTTGACAAAGTCATGTTTGCTAACAAATTTCGATATTTCGTGATTATCCAAATTTCCAGTAAAATTTTTTTTGTTACGCCTCTGGTGGTAGGGATTTAATTAAACAGGATAATGCAGAATAGCAGCCGTACTCTGCCACCGAATGCTACGAATTTTTTTAATCCCTGCCACTCACTAAACCTACCGGTTTTTTTGTCGCAACTTCCATCTGGAATATTCAAAGATAAGATGATCGATCTCCTACTGTAATTGCAGCAACGTAATTACGTCCTGAAGAGGTGTATCATCACACAAAAAATGTTCATTAGTAAAAATAATTACTGAACTACTAACAAGTTATTTTTTGAAGCTCTACTTGCATCACTTGTAGAAAAATGTTTCAATTTAGAAAAGTAGCAAAAAAATGTTCAATTCCATAGACGGCACGTTCAGTAGCTCACAGCTAGCTAAAATTGGTGCTAAACTTTTTAGATGATGCATAGCTGATTTTGTTTGTTGATTATAGCTAGGTTATACAGTTGGTAAGCTCGTTAGTTAGTATACAACTAGATGAATATGAAGCTGAGCTATACTCTTGAGCATAGCTAGACCTTTCAATTATTTCGCAGCTGGACTTCAATGTTGAACATAGCTCGACTTTTTGGAGTATTCCTAGCTTAGCTTGTGTTATGCAGTAACTAGACCTTTGAAATGGTCAATGGTTCAGCTTAGGCTTCAATCATAGTTAGCCACTCAAATGTATAATAGCTAAGCTTCACTGGTAAGCAAAGTCGAACTTTTCGGAATATCCATTACTGAACTAGAGTGTTAATCAGATGATCAATGGCTGAGCTACAGCGTCGATCATAACTGGGATTCGTTATATTTAGCTGGACCTTAATGGTTTATCACAGATAGAACTTTGAATTATTTTCTAGTGGTAACTGAACCTTTGAAATGATCATTGGTTGATATTGACTATACCTCATTTAAAAACCAGGAGGAGTGATTTGAATTTAAGTTGGTAATTCTGTAGACCTCTGATTGGTCACATTCAGCCCAGTTTCACACAACACTTTTTAATATGGACATCAGCTGATAGTTTTCATTTTTGATAGTATTAAGGGAATACTGAAGTAGAGGAACATTATATAGTGCAGAAAATATTGGTGGAATACCAGGACTTTTGAAAAATTGTGATGAGTGAATAAAAAATGTCGTTCGAAGGACAAAAATGTTATCTGTGCTGGACAAAATTTTGCAAGCTTCAAAGAAACGTTCAGACTTTCTTGAAACAAATTAAATTTATCTGTCTCACCTTTTGACGAGTCAAATGTAGGTACTATTTATTTGTTATATACATATTTGGGAAGAAATCGTCAAAGTTCATCGGAAGAACATGCCATGAAAGATATAAAACAATATAGAAAAGAATGGGTTTGGTAGAAAATACATTATTGGTTTTTGAAGTTGAAAAGAAGGTAGAAGGTATCTCAGAAGTATTTGAAAATTGGTTTATTACACTTAATCCGGCAACATAAAGCTAACTGTTGGGAATGTTAAAATGAATACAGCATATTGCTCTACAATGCTATTAATTTTGTTATTGCCAGAACATATTATCAATTGTCATATTCTTTTCAATTTAATTGTAATAAATATAATTAAAGTAACTTGACTATCTGTAATTCTCCACCATCAACAATGACCATAATTTGTTTGTTGTCGATGTGAATCTGAATCTTCTTATGTTTGAATAAGAAACGAAACAGGAAAAAGTCTTACATTTTGTTTAATGTGTAGGTACATCCGAAAAATTTACTGCAGATCAGAGGAGAAATCGACTTATGACTAATCTATTTGCTATCAAGGCATATTTAATATATTTGGAACACGACTGTTGACTACGTTTTCGGAACAAACCCTTTAGTAACTAATCTGGTAACTTTTAGTGGTGTGAATAAGGCTTTTCAAATTAGTCCTCCTGGTTTTTAAATGAAATATAGGCTTTTTCAATTATAACATTGCTAAAGGTTTACTAAGAGTGGCAGAACTTTTTAGACAATTCACTCCTCAACTCATGTGCTAATCAGTACTGGATCTTTCAGTAAATAATTGGGTGAGCCTGAGTATCAACTGTAGCTAGGACTTTTCAATTATACCATAGCTAAGCCTTACTGGTAAGCAAAGCTGAACTTGTCAGACCATTTGGACCTTGTAGTCCTTGGTTAACTCACAACTAAATTATTTCCAATTTATAGCAAAAAGATAATGACAGGATATGGAAAATATATTTCAGGAAAACCTGTCATATCAGTTAAATGCAATTTTATAATTAAAATGTGTATAAGTAGTTTGCACCAGTTTTAACTAGCTTTAATTTATGACCCAGCACATTAGTTTGGTTATAACGTCAAATATATTTGTAATTCGGTTGGGAAAACTAAGCATTTTTCTGACAAACGTGTATTAGCATACACGTGATAGTTCGCTGGTAAAGCACATCTGAAAATTAAAGATTAGAGAATTTTTTTTTTAAATTATAATAATGAAGCTTTTGAAATTAATAAATTTTTGAAAACAC
>CAJUYI010007510.1:0-12060 GCA_910591695.1 Galerucella pusilla
CAGGACAACATTATATTTGAACTCAGCGTCATCCAAAACCTACAGCTACGTAATTTCAGATTTTTAACATAACTGTATCCGCCATTACTTTTAATCAAAACTTGTCGCGCCACACCCTGTATACGACTATGAAACCGAAGCTTGACTGTTACTTGAGCCTGGATTTCTTTATTAATGCCCTTGATAATTTAAACACATTGAATGCTAAAATTATCTCCAGTTACATTTGGAATATATTAAAATTGAGATCATTTATCATTAACGAATAATTAAGCTTTATATTGGTTTCAATTTGTTTTGTTTAATATCCTTCGTTTTTTTTATCTCTCTTTACCTTTATTTGTTGTATACTAGGTAATAATTGTTTTTCTTTCTTTTTTTTTTGTTACTCAGATTTCTTGCTGTAAGCTATTTTGTTTTAAGAGCAATAAAAGTATTATTATTATTATTATTATAAAAAAATCGGAAAATTAGAGACGAAACAGAAATTGTCAAGTTTCTGGAGAGCTCTGATTCTCAAATGAGATTTAAATAGTGTACCATCAATAAAAGGCAAGCGATACTGGAAACATACATGTCCGTAAAGTATGTAGATATGTTGAGTATATGTCCGCTAGAAAATAAGTATTTTTGATAGTATTGTTAATTTAACTAATTAAGAATGTTACGCGTAACTTTATGAGCACACACAAAACTATTGTATTTTTGTCCACCCTGTACCAATTGGAATCAACATGTGATACATTTTTGGAATCAGCTCAGCTAAAGTAATCCGAAAATTGAGACAAAATTTGGGGTATTCCATTTAAAAAAAATGAGGTGGCGTCATTACTCGAAAGTAATTCACCCTGTATATTAGATTATTATTAAGACATACGGTAAATTAAAATCAAAAATCGACATGTTTCTGGATTATTTCTTAGTGGTCTTTTTAGCTAAAAATGAATTTGTTCCATACTTTACGGACACAGTGTATAGTTTGTTACTATGGCGCCATGATTACTTAAATGATATTCAAAAATATAGATGTGCAAATCATTAAATTATCTACCTGGACGAGACATGGTTGACAACCATGATACTGCAACGAGGTTATTATTTAAAGAATGTAACTTTGATACCTTCCATTGTTTTAGAAATAACCTGTAGGTATAGTACACTAAACATTCGTAAAATTTGATCATTATTGAACTACATATTGTTTATTTGAAACAGAAAAGTTGTTTGTTTCTGAAAATTTTAGTGAGTTTTGTTTATAAAATAAATTTTATTTATGTTTTACCCACTGCAGGTCTGTTACTGTTAACTGTACCAGAAGGGATTTGTGAACTTTTATTACTAAATCCTCCAGGCCAGATGCCGAATCAATGGAATATTGTGAAACCTTCTTTACCCAAATAAATAACTTCAGAATGGTAAAAAATGGAATTATTTAATAAAAATTAAAAAATAAACAAGAAAAATTCAAGTCAATGAAATTTTATTCATAATTTTTAATCAATCAGAGGACCAGATTTCGTTTAGCGAAAATCACAAACACAAAAATGTATTTCACAAAATCATACCTTTTAAAAAAACCATAGCATGTCTGTTTTTTAAAGGGAAATGTTTTGTTTTCAATAAAAATTGATTTGTTTCAATTATTAGTTTGGTTGCGCGGAAATCAATTACGGAAAATATCTTAGAAAATGGATTGTACAGGGTGGGCAAATAAGTGCTTTCGGCAATGTTTTTGAGGATCGGATTTTAGTACAGTTTGTGAAAACCATTCATAACGAAAGCAACCTCGAGAAATTATTCACAGGCTTATTAGTAATTATAAAAAAATTAAGCTGTATACCATCCCCTCCAAAGATATGACCGACTGCTGTTCTTATTTGTCGACCCAGTATATAAAAAAATAGCCTATCTTGATTTTTTTTGCTCGCAAACGAGAAACTATTCTGTACATTTTCCAGCTTTGTCAAAGAGAAATACACGTGACATGTCTAATTTTTAGGATTTTCCTGCTTGGGTTTTGTTGTGACACATAATAAAATTAATTTGAACTCTTTAGAATCAACTTGGATTTTAAAACGTTCCCTTTTCAATTAATATCACAGCAATATCGATATTAAGGTTATAAAAAAAGTCTTAACTTTTATGACACATGGTTATCTAATTTGATAATCAAGCTGCTCAAATCACACTATACACCATCTCAACAAGAAACTAAACTTGTGCTATGTTACAATTCATTTTCTGAGTGCGTATGTCTGACAGTCGCCATTTTAAGCCCGTTATCTGTCAATGACATATGATTTTTGAGAATTTTAAGCACGTTTCACACCTGTGACATTATAATACTTTCTTCTTCAAATAGCCCCAAACAAAAATGAGCGCATGTAAAATTGTCGGTTCTCCACTCCTGTAATTTTAATCCGGTAATGATATTTGAGATTCTTTGGTTTCACTTTTTTGCGTGTAGTTAACATTTAATTTACATTTTTTGAACAATTTTCTTACTGTGACTTGATCCGTTATCTGTCAACGTCAGTTTGGAGGTCACGAAATTTTGCCCCCAAAACATCGAAGGATTTACGCCGGTTTTCGCTTCTTGTTTGGCTGGTGTATTCTGTGCTCAAATGGTCCCTGTTTTTTGACAAATATGATAAAAAAAACCATAAACCTAACAAAATAATAAAAATAATATAAAATTACGTTAAGTTAGGTAATTTATGATAGATAATTTTTCAACTTTTACGATGTTTACAATAATTATTTATGGAGTTCTGCATTTAATAACATTATTGAGTGAAAGAAATGAGTTTTCGTTAAACAAAACTTGATCCTGAAATAATTAAACTAATATTAACAGTATAGTGTAATAATATAATAATATTATCAATACCATTTATTATTGTTAATAATAACAATACCAAAATTGTTCACAATAATAACTTCTCAATTATTATAAAATTAAATTACAAAACATTACTTGAACGTGCCCTATTAAAAGTACATTATTGAAAATCCAATAGATATTCCATTTTATTTCATAAAAACTTTCCTGTCAATTCTGATGAAAAAAATAATGGAGAAGACAAATGATCAAATATATAAAACAAAGCATACTTTGTCAGTCTTTTTGTATATTTCTTTTTCAAAAATCCTTAAAATGTTTTCCATTCTGTATGCAATAAAACGCCCTAGCGTATAAAGAGTCATAAAAATAAATCAATTAATAAAAACGAATATACAGCTAGGTTCAACGAAACAAATACATTATTTTTGGACAACAAGTATGCTAAAATATAATACAATTTTGAAATAAAAATTGCAGTTACACAAATAAAAAAACATTAATTACAATGGAGTTATTAATAATTTCCTTGATCTGGTGATAGTAAAGTTGGTTGATAAAAAGGATGATATATACTAGATAAGGTAGCACGTAGATATTCTATGGGATCCCAGATACTTAATGAATCTGCTTCAGAACCCAAACCAATGTTATTCACTGTCTTCCCTTCTTCACAATTGAATTTTAAATCTACTCCATCACTTTTTATTTCTACTGGTTTATTTTTCACACCGTTTTTGTCTTCATGAAAGTTAATATCAAAATCTATGAAAATCGTTAAAGATTTTTTAGAATCCTGTGGTAGCTCCACAAAATGATAATCATCCGATTTGTTAAACTTGATAGAATGCAAATATTTCTCACTGGAATGGAAGGCTTCTCCGTGGCGGCTGAGTTTCAACAAAAACATTTGTTTACCGTAAACTTTTTTTGAAGACTCAGCTAACACACCAGCAGTAAGCTTGATATTTTTATTTTCGTGAAGACAAGTTATGACGATTAAGTGATCACCGGATTGGTATAAAAACACTCGATTGAAGAAACCGTCACAGTTCAAATGTATACTGAACGTATTCGTTGTTAAAAACGATCCTTCATGTTCGTTTTTAAAATGATGCGGAATTAAAAATGTCGATAATCTTTTTAAACACATCGGACAATACCATTCTTTACCGAAGCAAGTTTGTTCATGATCACGAGAGTTTGAAAAGTTTACAAGTTTTCTGCAACCATCGAACCTGTTTATACACTTGAACAGATGTTGAGAAAATCTTTTGTTGATTGGAGATAGCACACCTTCATTTAGCTTAACGCATCTGCCACATTTAACTACGCGGTTTGGAAATACTTTTATTGGTACCACGGAAAGGAATTTGTGACAAACATCACAAACTAACTTTTCTAAAAACTCGTCTGACACTACATTCACGGACATAGCGAAATTAATACACTATCACTGAAACAATGTTTACTGAAATGTAAAAGAAATTCGGACTGTTAATGTATTTTTAATAATTTTATGGTAAACAAAAATAATCAATCAACTGTGTGTGTGTGTCCATATGCGTAGCATTAAAGGGTTTACCAAACATGCAGTATATGATTTTCGGGAATTACAAAAAAAGGAAGTTTGAAATTGTACACGGTCTCTCACTATATTTTGACCCCCACTTTTGAAAGAAAAAGTGTTTTTTTGATCCAAAAAACAAATATTAACTCTATGGACGCTGGACACTTGAGCGAAAATTCTCAGAAATCAACATGGCTTCTCTAATAATACAGGACAGTTGAGCGAAAATTTATTTTCGATGTTGGGTCAGTCAAGCGAAGAGGTAAAATTTTACCTGTGTTAGAAAATGAAAGAAAAGGTCAATTGATAATATAAAATCTATTTATTATAATAATGGCTTACAATTTTTATGAAATTTAACCTAGTTATTCTATTTTGTTTATATAAATCAATTGAGTTTTTCAAATATTTTTCTCGATCAATATATTTTCTTCTTTTATTATTCGTCTGATTAACACTATATATTTTGATATAGGTGTGCAGTTGTACGTTTTTCAATATTTCAACGAATTTAAATATATCGGGATGCGAGTTATAAAAACTTGAATTAAAGTGGCTATGAAAAGACTCGCATGCATTAGTTGTTCGCTCAGTAGAACTACTACAAAGAGCCCAAATTGAGGAATGAAACATTGCCTCTTCTGATATAAAAGTGTCTACCAAGTAATCTACGTATTTGGTGAGTCTTTCGTCATTCGGCATAATGGACATTAAATCTTCTACGAAACAATCTCCAACGTCAAATGAATCGCTTCCCGACCAACTGACACAGATCAAAATCTGTGGTGTAACTAAAATATCATTAAATATCAATTTGTTGTTCTGTTTTCTTAGAAAATTTTCAACTATTCATTAAATTTTAATCCCTCGTTTTCGCTCAAGTGACCTGTACCCTTTTAGTGGGAATGAATATACCTGAGAGGATTTCTACAACGTTCGCTCAAGTGACCGGACCCGAACTCTATTACGGCAAAAGTTCGCGCGGAAATTGAAAATTTAAATGGTCATAATAACACAATAGCTGACACATTAGAAAATTTTAAACGGAAGATATTACTTGTGCATTGATAACAATGGAGAGCCTCTATTGCTGTTTTAATTGTAGTATTGTATCTCAAGTCATCAATTTTGTTGAATTTCTAAATACATAGGTTGTTTTTGAACTATATGTGAATTTATTTCTTATCTTATATAGTAGGACCATACGCCATTATAGTAAAAACTAATGCTACACAATGTTATATAATATCTGTAATCAGGAAATGCAGGGCTATTCAAAACTATAAAAAAATACAGGGTGTCCAATTTGAAATATTTAAGATGCATTTTATTAAGCACTTCCTGTATACAAAAATTCAATCTGTTGTAACATAATTGTGAAATAATACAACTTTTATTTGAAACTTTTTTTTGTATCCCCCTAATTGATGAATATAATTGGAGGTGAAAATATAATGAGGAACCCTGTACATAAGCTTTCAATAATTTTAATATTATATATTGTACAATGAGGTAAATACAGTGTGGAAACCACTTATGGAATAAAATTCTTTATGTCATTATTTTAGAAAATTATAAAAAATGCCGAGACACGTCAACTTTCGAATTGAGTTGTGCGTTATGTAAACATAAATGTAAATGTACATGGTGATTCACGCAAGTATGCCATAGTCGGTGTTTTTTTTTAATGAAACACCCTGTATATTTGCATATTTTTGAGATCCTTTTAATGAACCGATTCCAACAAAATAAATAATGTATGGTCAATTATGAATTATACAGGGTGAAATTTTTATTTTTACAGTTATTAAACACATACCTACATAAAATACCTGATGTATTTGATTTTAATACATTAAAATAAATGCTCAAAATGTTCTCCACCTAGTTGTTGGCAATAGCACAGTCTCCTATAAAACTCCTCCTTAACTTTGCTTAAAGTTTGAGGTGGAATATTCCGTATTTCTGTAGTTATCCTGTTTTTGAGGTCTACAATGCTAGTTGGTTGTGTTGCATATACTTTGTTCTTGAGATAACCTCACAGAAAAAAATCTAACGGCGTAAGGTCTGGCGATCTAGCTGGTCACTCAATATAGGATAGTACCTCTTCGTCCAATCCATTCATTGGGTAGGATTTCATCTAAATAAGTTCCTACCACTAAAGCATAATGGGGTGTTGCCCCGTCTTGCTGGAACCAAACATTTTCATTCGGTAAGATAGGATCTATTGCGTTGGGATATAAGTTTGCCAAAGGAGGGATAATTTCATTTCTAAGCATATTTAAATATTTTTCAGCTGTCAAATTTCCATCTATATAGATATAGGACCAATAATATGGTCGACTATGATACCGGCCCAAACGTTCACCTTTTGAGGGTACTGAGTATGTGTCTCACGCATCCAATTAGGATTCTCTGCTGACCAATATCTACAGTTCTGTCGGTTTACCTCTCCATTCAATGTGAATGTTGATTCGTCAGAAAAAAGAATGGTACCAAGGGCTATCTCATTTCTGTTCAGCAAAAAAGTTAATTTGTTGGGATGAAATTTATCTTTATGAAGACATCTTGGAACAGTTGTATGACTATATAACATTATTTTCACGGGCAATTTGACGTGTACTTGAAGTTGGATTCTCTTCGACACTTAACAAAATATCCACTCAATGGTTTGACATGTCCAAGTTCTCTGAATTGTGCATGAATTTTAGACACAGCACTTTGTGAAATATTAGGCAATTCGGGATACCTGTGATTAAATAAGTTTGCCAATTCAACTTGACTTCTGCAGTTATCCCCGTACTCGATCATCATTAAAATCTCAATTCGGTGAGTCTCAGTTAAATATTTCATTGTTATGTCGACAATGAAAGAGTGTGACAAAGATTTCACTTTTTCAGTATAAACTGTCAACACATTAACAACTGACAGAATAGAAAACAATCCACATTATTTACCGATTTAAAACAATCCACATTATTTACCGATTTTGTATAATTATTGGCGTTTTTAGGCAATTTTTAGGTATTTATGATAAAATTCATGGGCGTAGCAGGTCTGGTTCAATATACAAATACGTCCGATAATTAGTTAGTTTAGATTTTTGATAAATCCATATTTAGCTAATTTAAAAAAGTACCAATATTTCAAGTGTAATAAATTATTAACTTTAAAATTTCACCCTGTATAATTCATAATTGACCATACATTATTTAGTATGTTGGAATCGGTTCATCAAGAGGATTTCAAAAATATGCAAATATACAGGGTGTTTCATTAAAAAAAACAACACCGACTATGGCATACTTGCGTGAATCACTCAGTACATTACATTTATGTTTACATAACGCACAACTCAATTCAAAAGTTGACGTGTCTCGGCATTTTTCATAATTTTCTAAAATAATGACATAAAGAATTTTATTCCATGAGTGGTTTCTACACTACACTACACTATTCAATTTGCAAGCGATAACATAATATACTGTAGATAGGGAGATATAATATATTTTTATCATATTGACAGCACGATTCCAGGTAAGAGAGTTTTTGGAAACATCACTCCGAGAATATTTTAATTTAAAATGACATCAACAAGTTTTGCCTTTACTCCAGTTAAGCCAGTTGAGGCTGCTTTCACGTTAAGGGAAAACACTGTAATACTGAATACCTACATCAATTACTGCAGAGAACTGGAAAAAAAGCTGTTATACGCATAAAGAAGAACAAAAGATGTGGCAACTGGACAATATCATGAATAGAACCGTTGAATCTATAATAGTTAATGCTGGAGCTGAAGATTCGTCAGATTCTGATGAAATAAAATTTTGATTAGGTACATCATCTACAAGTTTTTAGCAAACCAACCCTTTTAGGATCTTATTCTTACCCAAATACACTGCACTGTTACGGCAAATTTATCACCTATAAATATATTTGGTAATTAGAGCTCTATTGTCCTCGCTACTTGCGGTTCACTATACAGGAAGAATCACGCGAAAGTTGCTAACCGAACACTTATTTACACGAAGAAGTAAGCTAAATTATGTTTAATTCTTTGAATCACACTGAAATGTTGAAGACACGTTTTTTAATTTATAATGGAATCTTCAGCTATCAATCTGATAAAAATATACCATAATATGAAGTATCAGTCACAACCAACTTAGTGAAAAATTCGAATAGAATACAAATAAGAAAGAAGCTCGTCTAAACGCTAACTAGACTCGTAAATCAAACAGGGGAAAAAACAGACTGGCTAACCTAAACTGTTCCCTAGGGAACAAATGATTAGTCTGTCGAGAATAAATGGCAGCATGCAGCTCACGAGGCTACTCACCGACAAAAAGCCAAAACCAAGAGTTATTTTGGTATTCTTGTCAGTGGTGGAGATAATACTTTATTGTCAAATAGAATTTTAGTTTGTGGTTAGATGTCACTATTATCGCATATTTAACGTTCTCTTTACTTAGATTGATGTATTTGTGCGATGTCAATGATTTCTCAAGTCCAGAATTATGGACTGATTCAGGCTTCAGGCCTGAATAGAAGAAAATGAAATAGCAGATGAACTAGCAAAGAGGGGGACTGAAATACCTTTCTGGGGGCCTGAACCCTTTTGCGGAATCAGCCCCAATATAATATTGGAAGAAATATACTTTGGCAAGTTTATCTGAAACCGTGAAAGGAATGCAGTCGAAAATATTTGACATTGTCACGTTTAACTATGAAAAAACTGAAGTGCTAACTATATGGTGATAATAATTATAAATGGGTCTTTTCATTATTAACAATATTGAAAATATGATTAAACGTTAATTTTATAATGTGCTTGTTTCCTTGAATTTATTCTATTAACATTATTTTTTCAATTCATGAATATTAAAAGATGAACACTTTTCCAAATTTGTCATGGGCTTTTTTAAGCTCTGGCAACGTTGTACGAAAACCATAATGACCACACCCTCCGAATTACATAATTGGTGATTTATATCGACCAGCTGACTTCTTATTGGCAAGCGCGTGCGTGTGATCTTCCCACTCACTTCGTCAATTGACTGATATTGATTTATCCAGTGGCGTTTGTATTGTCAGTGACCTTTGTATTTTCAGTTTTACTTGGTAAAATAGGTACCGTACGCCATTTGTACGTTTGACAGATAAGCGCCATGTTTTTCCTCGCCTCTTACCGATGCCGCATAGCTTCAGATAAACTTGCCAAACTATAGGTAAAGCCGAGAAAAAGAGAAGATCTGACCATTGGAAAGATCTAGTAGGGCTTATACAATCAAAGACTCTTTTGGGTGACTACAACTTGTTGAGATCAAATGAATGCATAAGTCAAAGTAAAACTGCGCTAAGAGTTTTAACAGGGATCCAAACGGCTCTCCTCAGAAACTAACAAGTGGGACAATCACTTTCTAACATGTGAAGTACACTATTTTTCCTACGACTGGGCGATTATTTAACGAATTTATTTTAAATAATAATTAAAAATTACGATACTAAAGTAGGTATTAATAGTGCGTACAAATATAAAAAGACGCCAGTTTTGTGTCTACTACATAAACTAAAAATTTATCATAGAATGAAACTATTTGTGTACGCCTTATTACCCAACTCTGCACATCCACTTCAACGAACCGTTGCATTGTCCTTATTTACATTCTATTCAGTTCATAACGATCAAAATAAGCGGGCAAACTTTGTAGACACAATAAAAATGAACAAACTCCAGTTTTTACTGAAAAAAAGTCATCCAGGTCAACACCACTATAAATATACGGATTATATTTTTTGTTTTATGGTTTTTCAATGAAATGTCCAAAGATAATGCAACTTTTAGCTCTGGAAAAGATAATACAACCAAAAGTAAACGGAGGTAGAAGATTTTTATCATAGGCGTGCGCAGACTATTTTATTAGGGGGGCCAAATATCAAATCGGAATCTTTTGATGAAAAAACAAAAAACCGTGCTCACCGAAACATTGCTTTTGCATATTGCCGCCCTTCAATTTCTCGCAATTCATTTTAAGAATAAAAAACCGCTTCCTCGTATCATTGAAAAAACGTTGAAATTCAAAAATTCAAAAATGTTTTTGATAGACTGATATTTTGAGGAATTGGGGTGGACCGATTAGGGTAGGCCATGGACCACCATGCCCCCCTGTAGGTTAGTGATGAGCAAATGCAAGACCAAGACCCGGTTAGTTTTGTTCTTGGTCTTGCAGGGTCCAGTCTTGGTCTTGGTATTGGTCTTGCACCAAGACTCTTGCAAGTCTTGCACTCTTTTTGAAGATTTTTTCTGGAGTCCATTTTTACAAAAAAATGAATAAGAAAAAATAGTTTCTAAAATCATTAAAAGTAAAGAAAGGGACTTTATAAAAATTTTGTTTTTTTATATTTAATTGTAGCGATAAATCAAGTATAAAATTTTTTTTATTCATTTTGACAATTTTTTTAGAATATAGTTTTATAATGTATCAATGATGTAAAGACGTAAAAATATATCAATTTATAATCTTATTTATAAGTTTGAAAAAATTTATGTATATTAAAGTTCCTGAATTTTAAGTATCTCTATAAAAAATTATTCTTTCTTTGCAGGCCTATTAGCTGGGATTTGAACTAAAATTAGTTTTAGTGTTGGTGATTAAAAAAAATAGGTGTTTTTTTTTTAAGTTATAGGATATGGTAGGATACATTAATAGAGCATAGGTCAATATTTTAGATGGATATATTCAACAACAACTAAATACTAAAACTAAAACTACATACTAAAGTTTTCATGACAGTTGAAAAAAACTGCATACAGCTAAAGAATAAGAAAAACAGAACAAAATATGAAAATATTCCACCAAAAGTACCTATATGTATATGTAGGTTTTATTAATATACCCTATAAATTTTGACCAGTTGAGCGGGAACACCCTGTATATGAAAAAAATACTTCGTTAAAACAAGCAGTTGTGGTCAGTGTATGTTGGGGAGGGGGAGGGCTTAAAATGATCTGCTCATCTTTATTTTTCGGTTAAAATGTTTAGTCTCTTGCAGGCTTAGTCTTGGTCTTGCATAAGTCTTGCAATTCTAAGTCTTGCAATGCTCGGTCTTGGTCTTGGTCTTGCATTTTCTGCAAGACCAAGACCAAGACCGCAAGACCAAGACCAGTCTCGCTCATCACTAACAGTAATAAAAAGAATGTTGTGATTTTTTTTTGAAAATTCTTATTTTTCAATTTTTTCGACCCTTGTATCGTTTGTCGGCGAATTTTGAATATGGAATACAAAAGACTATTAGATTATCAACCTTTGTGCAAAATTTAAACGCAAGACATTGATATATGGCATCACAGTAATAAAAAGAATGTTGTGACTTTTTTTTTTAAATTCTTATTTTTCAATTTTTTCGACCCTCTTATCGATTGTCTGCGAATTCTGAATATGGAATACGAAAGCCTATTATATGATCAACCTTTGTGCGAAATTTGAATGAGAGACATCGATATATGGCATCACAGTAATAAAAAGAATGTTGTGATTTTTTTTTAAATTCTTACAATCAAATTTTTATTCACGTACTACTTTATTTGGTTTATTTACATACTTTTGTCCACGACCACCTAATAATAAGTCAATATTTTACCTCCTAA
>CAJUYI010007511.1:860-12059 GCA_910591695.1 Galerucella pusilla
CGTGACGTTTGACGCGACAACGTGACGTTTGACGCGACAACGTGACGTTTGACGTGACAACGTGACGTTTGACATGTGACGTTTGACGTGGAGGGGGGTAACCAATAGCAACGGGGGCGACCACAACCGGGGCGACCAATAGCAACCTCCGATTTGGAAAGTGGAGGGGGGTCGACCAATAGCAACGCGGGGCCCCGAGGACAGTGGAGGGGGCGACCAATAACAACTCAGGAGGCGGGGACCCAAAACGGGGGCGGAGCCCTACACCTACAAGGGGAGTGGCGGAGGCGGGGCCCCAATTTAGACAGTGGAGGGGGGTTGGCTCAAGTGGCCCTACCCCTGCTTATAACTTTCATATATTCTGGCACGGTGAACATAAAAGGTGAAAATATTTTAAAAGCTGGTCATATAATTTAATGTGGAACTGACTTCTATGAGAAAATGATCCAAAACGTATGTATGAGATTTTTTACAATTTCACAACCTCCCCATGAAATCACTATCATACTAAATGAGACCTGGACTTGTCGATGTTATTGTATATATAGGGCCATCATTAATAATTTCTGTTAGTTTTGATAAGATTTTTGATCTGATGAATAAAATGGATCCAGCAAAGTTATTGCTAATTGAAAGTCCATATATTGTTAATGCTTCATTTACTAAAAATATTCTACAACTTTTGCCTCACAACTATATAATAATAATAATAATAATGTTTATTCAAGGAATATAATACAATATAATAAATGATTTAAAAAGAAATAGTTAAGAATACATGAATAAACATAAAATCACTGAAGCGCCAAAGACGCTTGTACGTGATATTTTCACATAATTAAAAATACATTTATAAAATATCATAGAATATGAAATATAAAACTCCAAATATAACTATTTTACTGAAACGATAAACAAACACATACCTACTTATAATTAAAACTATATATGATTATTGGGAAAGGTAATAATAATAAAGAACTCAGTGAAGTGGTCACATTAGGGCAAATTGACATTATCGGGAAATATTGGCAGTATTAATTAAATTCATAACATCAAATACAAAATTTTAGGTTGACTAGATCATTGAATCTTTTTCTATCAGTATTGTACATCCATTCCTTCACAGATCGTTTAAATGTTCCAGGATTATTTATGTTTCTTAAGTTCAAAGGTAAAATATTATAAATTTTTGCTGACAGAAATTCCACTGAGCGTTGACCGATTGTTTTCTCACATATAGGTATATTGATTGAGTTTTCTTTTGCTCTCGTGTTGTGACAATGTTCGACTGGCTGCACTTTTATTTTATTTTTATGAATATTTGTGAATATCTTTTCGCAGAAAATTTGTCTAACATCAAATATTTTATTTTGTGAGAAAAGTTTGTCGCTAGAGAACCCTATATTTTTTTTATATATGATTCTCAGTATCCACTTCTGTAAGACATTAAGACCCTCCAAATTACTTTCTGTTACACCTCCCCAACTTAGGATACCATACTGCAGCTGACATTGCACCAACGAGAAATACAAAATTTTAAGGTTTTTCAATGTTAAAAAATCAACTAGGTATCTGAATTTAGTCAGCAGACCTCTTAATTTATTCTTGACGTTGTTAACTTGTAAGTCCCACCTTAAATGTCTATCTATTACGATTCCCAAGTATTTGATTCGATCTTTTTCAAAAATTTGTGTTTGGTCATCAATTGTTAATGGTCCTAGATCAGGAAGGTGATTGGAGTAGGATGTGAACGGTAAGTAATTTGTTTTTTGGCTGTTTAGAGTCAATTTGTTATATTTAAACCAGTTACATATTTGTCTTAGATCTTGTTCTGCTAATACTTTGAGGTCTTTCCAGCTTTCACCCTCATATATTATGGCCATATCATCTGCAAAACTGACTATTTTTCCTGATGCTTGGGAATGCAATAAACTATTTGTATAAATCGTGAATAATAGAGGTCCCAGTACTGTTCCCTGTGGAACACCACAGGTTACTGTCCTGGAACGACTTGGAACTCCATCTATACTTACTATTTGTTTTCGCTGTGATAAATAGTCTCTTAATAAAAAGTAAGCTGGACCTCTTATACCGTAACACTGCAGTTTCTCTAATAAGCGATTATGATTCACAGTATCGAAGGGTTTTGATAAATCCACAAATATGCACATAATTGGAACTTTTTTATCTAACGCCTTATATAATTGCGATGTTAGCTGCAATATGGCATCCTCAGTAGAACGTCCTTCTCTAAAACCGAACTGGTTATCAGAGAGTATATGAAACTTTTCAAGAAATCCATACACTCTATCTTTAATAAGTTTTTCCAATATTTTCGAAAACACTGACAATAATGAAATAGGGCGGTAATTTTCGACTTTTTGTTTGTTACCGTGTTTGTATAGTGGTTTAATGATACCAGTCTTTAAGCAATTTGGAAATTTACCCTTCTGAAAACATTTATTAAAAATATTAGTTAGAGGTTTTGCAATTTCAAAATTTATTTCTTTTAGAGTTTCTGATCTGATATTATCCCATCCTGGGGATTTTTTTTGTTTCAAGTTATTAATGATATTTATAGTTTCGGTTTCAGATACTGGACTTAGAAACACAGTATTATTTATATTGGTTATATTTTCTGAAAAATTGTTTACATCATTTATTTTATTTGCATAATTTTCACCTAAGTCGCTATAATAATTATTAAATATATCTACAATTTCACTCTTTGATGTTATGAGTTCATTGTTCACCTCTAATGTCTCTATTGTTACGTTAGGTTTTCGATTTGGACAAATACTATTAACTGCGTTCCATAATCCACTAGAAGAATTTGGACTATTTTCTATTATTCTATTCGCATATTCTTTTTTAGCTTTATTAATTTTCTGTCTAAGTGTGTTCTTTAAGCACCTATAATTTTTTCTTAGTATCACATTTTCAGGGTGTACTTTCAGTTCTCTATACATTTTATTTTTTTCATTTATTATATTCAGTATTTCTGGAGTAATCCATGACTTTTTAGTTTTTTTCGCATTTACTTTGATAGTATTTGTGTGTAACTGGATATATTTAGTTAGTTTTTCTATAAAGTTTTCCATAATCAAATCGACATTTTCTGAGTCATAAATATTGATCCACTGTTCATTTTTCAGGGTATCTCTTAAATTTTCATAGTTAATATATTTTTTATATTTATTTTGCTGAATTTTGTCAGAAGAAATTGACTCATAATTGTAAATAACTGCGATTGGAAAATGATCAGTTATATCATAATTGAAAATGTATGAATTGAAATGATTTCGAATGCTATTATTTTTAACAAATATGTGATCTATACATGTTTTACTACTAGGTCTTGTAATTTGATTTATATAAGGAATGAAATTAAAAGAATTAAATAAATTTTTATAATTATCAGTATCATTATTGTTTTCCAGTAGATCGATATTCATATCTCCAATAACAATATGGAATTTATTTTGTTCCCTTAACTGTAGATAATCATAAAGCTCTGTAATGAAGTTATTTTTATCTGTACTGGGTGATCTGTAAATAGCTGTTAAGACTAATTTACTAAATTACAATTTTTTATAATAGTACCTATAAGTTCCTAATGTATATTCCAAAGTTGTACACAATACAAATACATAAATATGATAAATGATATGTATAAAATCTTTTTCATTGGTTCAGATGTATCCCACCAAACATATTAGTGAAAATATACAATGTATCTACTTAAGCAGGAACCATATGGAAAACTTTTTTCATTATTTTCAATTAACACAATTTCTTCTCCATAACTCAGTAAATTTGCCATTTTTATTGTAATTTTATAAATACCAACTCAATAGTTGTCTCAATAGTTGTTTTGTACAAGTAAGTAGTGTATATTTCTACTACTAATTTTGGTTGGATACATCTAAATCTATTAATCAAATTTTATACATCACATTTATTATGGATTTACATCTATTCAATATTCAATCACATTTAGCATATAAATTTGTATTGTGTATAACTTTGTAGAATAAATGAGGATCTTATACATAAAATGTGCACCTAGCACACACTATTATCAATAAAATTATCAGAATATTCTGTTTCATCTGAGCTTCCAGTGTTGGCAGATATTAGTATCAAAGGCTCTATCATGTCATCCATTA
Organism: Galerucella pusilla; assembly: GCA_910591695.1. Taxonomy (NCBI): domain Eukaryota; kingdom Metazoa; phylum Arthropoda; class Insecta; order Coleoptera; family Chrysomelidae; genus Galerucella; species Galerucella pusilla. The sequence goes on from CAJUYI010007511.1 coordinate 5,033, forward strand.
TTCCATCCAGAGTGGACATTTTTTGTTCTTCCTTAATGACATGCTGTATACATTTCTGGTAATTTGTAGGAGCTACATTTTCAACTGCTCACAATAATAGGCCTTTGACATTGTGTTTTTATCGGCCACCTCATTCTTTATTTATGCCCATATCAATTCAATGGGATTTAACTAATGGTGGCAGCCGTGATACAACTTTGTTGGATGCTTTTGCCATTTCATCGACAACATACAAATTATAATTATCTTTATGTTGTCGGATTAGATATAAGAGTTCACACCGTCTCATATTCACATCAAATTGTATATTTTTAGTTTTTAACCATTCCTGCATTTCAGCTTTTCTTGATGACGAGGAAGGAATCTTTTCAACTTTTCGACTATGATATGATGTATTATCTATCACAATCACAGCATTATCAGGTAACTTGGTCAAAAATGAAATGAACCAATTCTCAAATACCTCTGCGTTCATTTCGACATGGTAATCTTCCATGTTTTTGCCTCCAAAAACTAATAGTGCATTTTCTACGAAACCTTTTTCAGAACCAGCATGTTCTCAGGCCGGTGGGTAAACCTTCGTTAAACGCCTGACGACTACTGGTTACACTCTGGTCCACCCATGTTTTTCCCCTACTATGATCTTCATTAGTCCAAGTTTCATCCAAGTAAAAGATTGACCTGTTTTCTTCAAATATCTAAAAATATATTATATGATAATGAACAGTACAGTACATATGACTTTTCAAAGTTACACACTTACTTCTCACCGGCCATGGCTCGGTCTGTCCACTGTACTTGAAGTTAATTTGTTTTAAGAAAGTATATGAAGATGACTGGGACAATCGTATCAAATCTGAACGTTTCTTCAGAGCTTGTAAAATTTCATCAACTTTATTAACGCTATTAACTCGCTATTAGAAAACTTATGGACTATTCTTCGAACTGAATTTTTATACTCATCATTAGAATGCCGGTCTTCCATCAATATTTTTTGGACTGGTAATTGTTCCGCTGCTACGGTATTCCTTCAATATTCTGTAAACTGTTGACTTCGCTACTCCTGTAGCAAAAATGTTCAGCATTTAATACTATTGTTAATTGGAAAGTTGTAAAATGATCACTTACCGGCTGCTTGAGAAATTTTCGATATAACATCAACAATTTTGGTATTCGGCTTTTCATCCAATATTTGTTTATATTCAGGAGGTGAATAAAAACCATTCAAATAAAAATGGTTTGAATTTTAGAAACTTAAAAAAACTCCCCACTTGGAGACTTTCTTTTGTATTTTCTTTGGTACAAATGGTAAAATGGGTATTCAAAAAAATTGCTATTTAAAAAAAAAACGAGAATGTTGTCGCTTGTGCCAAATCGTTTTATGTTGACGGTGTTTATGCCATTAGGGTATTGGCGTTTGTGTCAATCGGCTTAACAACTAAGTGCACCAAATGGCATTCAAATGAGTTTTATGCCAAATCAAAATTGAAGCGGATTTGTGGAGCTTGTGCCAATAGAGTGAAATACTTGGAAAAATATTACAAATACTTTTATTACGCAACTTTCATGTCGAAAATGGAATAAAAAATTGAAAACTATTAAGAAATGGAAAAGATAAACACATTATAGAGAAATATTAAAATTTTTATTGGAAAAATAAATGAACTAATAATATAATGATCTATGGATCTTCAATGTCGGTTTCCATAAGGACATCTCGAACAGAACCTAGATGTTTAAGCGGTAAATATTCAATAAAGTATTGGGGTTTAATTGTAATATTATCGCATAAAGATTTCAAATTTTCGTAAATCTAACAAAGAAATAGGTACTTAATTCATTATGGTATGCCTGTTTTGGGGAACCAGGTTTTTCTGCTGGATTGAGAAAACTGTACTGAATTCTAATATTATAGTAATTTGTAAAAAAAACTGGGCTTTTTTTATTTGTGCGATTTTTAGCCTGGTGGCCTTAAAAGGATTTAATGTTTTAAAATCTAACAAGTCCGAGAACTTTTGTTCTACAATAATATAGGGTTCTGGATGAATTATAGCATTTCGTACTATTGTTGGCCATTCGGAAGGAGCTTCAACTATTCTGTGTTTGACACATTTTTCTATCACAGAATTGAATTGAATCTACTGGCATGTAGGTATGTCCATTTATTAGGTAAGTCAGATTAATTTTTTCGACGTGGTTATTATTATCTAAAAAATATCTCGGCATTGCTAGAATATATTCATTTTTATTTGGCCCACTACAGTTGTTGTCACAATACATTAATGTTTTTTTATAGGTCTCGTCCATCCCTTTCAAATAATGTAGTAGATTAGTACAAATTTCATTACTGCCTATCTTGGCATCTTTCTCCTCCAATAGATAACAAATGCCTCTTCTAGATGTGGTTTCATAAACATTTAAATTGTAAACAGCGTATTTTCTTGAAAATCCTAGCAAGAAATTGTCACCATGAGGAGTTTCTAATACTTTTTGTAGATCGGAGCTCATTACCAAATATGTTTTATTTTCTGTAGAATCTTTTTTGATCTTTTGAAAATACTTGTTTTATTGCTTCTTGATCTTCGATGTGTTTATTATTAATTTGTGTTTCAGTCTCAGTTTTCATTGCTTCTGAGAAATGTTTGTATCTTCCACACTTTTGACATTTATCTGTACGTGGAACTTGTAAGCCCATGTTATACCTTTTTTCAAAAACTCATTGTTATTTTGCTCTTGAGTAAACACATACATTCTATAAATATTGTTAAGACTTCTAATATCAGATGGTAAGTAAACGCGGGAAGGAGAACCTCTACAATAATGTGAGGGAACAGCAGGTAAGGAGTTAAAAAGATCTTTAAACTTAGCAATAATATCATCACCAATCTTGTTCCGAAGTGCATGCTTGCCTCGTTAATCAGGTTCTGGAAATTAAGTACATTCTTTATTTTTTCAAACAGTTCTCAAAAGTCTTACTGTAATACTTGGGGTATGAATTGAAAATTGTTCACATACCTACACGTTTTCGAACATTAGTACTCTACCGTTACTTTGCTTTCTTCAACACCTGCCTTTTTTTAACAGGACATGCAGAAGTACAATCACTTAAAACCCTTTTTTGTTTAGGACTACAACCCAAATTCCAAAAAAAATTTAACAAAACTCGCGGTCATGCTCTGTGAATGCATTACATTCATTTTCACAAGTTTCACTGTTGAAAAGCTTTTTTATTTTTCTACTTCTTAAATGTCCCAGATCTATTTTTGGTCTCATACAGACCTACGAAAGGCATGAAAAAGACGTCATGGGTTTGGGGATACCTAGTAGGTATTAAAATAAAAAGTACCCACTGTTACCTATTATTTATTTATAATAATAAGGCAAGATAAATTGCAACGGCGACTCAATGTGGAGAGCACCTCAGGTGTGAATTCGGAGACCAAACTAATATTAATTCAGGGAGTAGTCTTACCGGTTCGCGGGTAATCCTACTTTATTTAAGTTATTGAAGTTATATTAAAGTTAATGAGATAATAAATGAAGTTAAGAAACGAGATGAATTTAATAAGTTAATAAATCAAGTTAAGAAATGTAATTAAAGTTAATCAAGAAAGGTAAGTGGGCGCCACCCTGAATAATATTAGTCGACTTGTTTTTCACCTCACCACTCTCTATCAACAAACCTGGAAATGTTGGAAGGGAAGGAATATGAACAACGTTGTTAAATTTACAAGTTGTATAATGATTTAAAAAAAAATATCACAGGAAAATATAAAAAAAAATGATGGTTTTTTTTTGTGTTGAAGCACGTTGGTTTTAAAATTAGTTCACTGGTTACTTCCCTTGAATTTCCACGTGTCTGATGGCAGGTACAAAGTTCCAGACTGTTTTGTGGTCTCAGGTATGTCTCAGGTAACTCCGGTAACTTCAGGTACTCAGTAAGTCTCAGGTACTAAGTAAGTCTCAGGTAATTCAGGTAACTTCAGGTACTCAGTAAGTGCTAAGAAAGATACATTGTATCAAAAATAGTTACAATCTTTTTCATGTAAAATTCAGGATATCTGCAGTAAGTCGTTTTTACAAGTGTTTAAGAAATTCATTTAAGAACGTGGTTCATAAAAAAATATATCCTGTATTTTACTATAAAAAAAACAAAAGAAGCAATGGAGGAATGTGATATGGTATTATTAATTATTAAGGAAATCTTATTTATTTCCATTCATCAAAGAAATCAAAGAAACAATATCTAAATAATATAAAAACTCAATTTTATTACTTATTTCAATCACAGAAGGTGATAAAAAAAATGTAATGAAAAAATGTAATCCGAAATATAATATTCTAAGTTGGTATTTAGATTGAACTAATTAGTTAACTAAATAAACATATTTTAAAGACTTCAACTATATACATGTGAACCTTTTATCAACTGTATAAGAAAAACTAGAAAAAGAAAAAGAACAAGATAAAAAAAATATCGCTGTATGTGTGTACCTGGCACTTATCACTAGGAGGAAGATATATGAAGCAAGAATCAGAAATGAAAAGCATATACGTAAATGCAACTTACCAGTCACAATAAATGCACTTTAGAAAAAAAGAGTTTGAGGTGAACCTCTCACCAGTAATTAAAAATTAACCTTATCTGTTCATGGTTCACAGGAGAAAGAAAGCTTATTTTAACTACTCGCTATTAAATTGAACCATGCGATGAGCAATCGACATACGTTATATATTCCTCTCCTGTTCACATGCTCCGCTTCGAGAAAGAATTTACGTATCCGTAGTGTGTTCTTAATTTCTTTCTTTGTATAGGAGAGAAGAATTTATATATTTGACTAATATCAGTGTATACTGATCCTCACCAACGTAGATTATTCGTCGCACATTAAATGTAAAAATTTTGCCTTCGAGCGATGATCGGTGCTACAGGTTTTCGACGAGAATCAAATGTTGATAAGAAAAAAGGACTGGCTACTCGCCGTCCGGTAGATATTTAAATATTACAATGATAGTGGTCAAATATAACGTTACACCACTCTCAATTCTTATTTATATATTGGGCATTACTTATTAATAATAATTTGAGTTGTTTTTTGTTTATTCAAAACACTATTCTTCCGGTCAGTTGCGCGTTTGAGACACTTTTGAATAGCTACTCCCGTGTCTGTTTGGATATTTTTGGATATTTCAGCTTTTTCTTTAGCATCTAGGAAATATATAACTATCAATCATCGAATACTATGAAGATATTGAATTTTTTAAAACATACTCATTATAACTCTTGCCATATTCATTTTCGAGAAACTGATCTTCCCATTTCTCCCCAGCCAACTATATTTATTTAAGTGCCATTTTATTGTTCATGCTGGAAGATAGAACTCTCTTTACAAAGTTGAAGGTATTGCTTCCCCCAATTTTCTCAAAATCAAGGACCTGAAATAGTTTAATAATCATCTCAACATATTGCATGATACCCATTAGTTTGGATTTAATTTTTTGGAATTTTCATGAGACGATGGCAAAGCTTTGTTCTCAAGATTAAATTTTGAAGTACTGAAGGTATTGATTGAAAAACAGTAACATTATAATACCAATAGTTGGAAATCGTCCTCGCTGTCTAAAATACTCTCTAAAGCAGCTAACTCATCCTCAGTGCTCAATGGAAATTTTATATTTACATTCTTTGTGTAAAATGTATTTTTATTGTCAGGAATATTATTCTTCTTCATGTTCTTATTTATTGCGTTCACTTCAGATAATGTATCAATTGTGATTCCATGGATTATATGTATTTGTTCAGTGAATGTCTTAAATCTCTTACCATTATCTTCGTCCTTCTACCATGATGGGCTTAATTATTGATAATATGTTTCCATCAATTTTACTAAGTTGAGTACCTCTTCAGGACCACCACCAGTCGCTCTGCGATTTCTTAAAACCTGGGCGTGTTTTTGTTTTGTTCTGGAGCGTATATGCTGCCATGTCTGTAAATATGTACATTATTAAAACTTAGTAACATTCAGAAGTTCATTTTAAGATGGATGAGAAATAATCAGGGTGGGGCAAAATCTGATTTCTATAAAAAAAATCAAAAAACCATAGATTTTTTTGATTTTTCAAATTTGAATATAAAATTTGAACATTTTGATCCTTTGAAATTATTGTTAATTATTTTAACAATTTTCGGGGAAAACTCTTTTTTTTTTTTTTGGCTTAGACTCATGTCATTCAGCCAGCTGTGTTTTTGCTTAAATTGTATAACGAAAATGAATAGATTGAAAATATACAGTAATGAAATTCAGGTGTTACGTTTAGTTTAAGAATTTGGAATTATGTACTTCTTTTTTGTTGTTCTTGCTTAAAGCAGATACTTCTTTTGATTTTTGAGAAAACCTTTATTATATTGCTATCTGAATAAAAAAAAAAATCGCATGATTTTAATTTTAAAAATCAAGCAATTTAAATCATGATTTTAATCACTTGATTTAAATCAGTCCAACCCTGGAAATAATACACAGAACTAGAAACCATCTTGACATTAATGACAAAATACGTTGAAATCGCGATGTTGCCGTAACTATCGCTCGTGATAACAATTTGGTACATGAGGATCTACAAATACCACATCGCTGCCAATCAAATCACTCCCTTTAGAGATCGTTCGCTTGTGAGAGAAGCGAGTTGATAATAGGGTCCTACTCTGTTGTAATTATTTCAACAATAGAGTATAGCTTAATCGGCATAAGCGATACGACCCCTACCGGACATTCAGTTAACCGAGCTATGGGCCATTATCATCAGTCATTTGTCGTGTTTTCCATTGTATTTATGTGCTTTTTAACAGTTAGTTTTCGTTTTATTTGCGGAAATTTCATTATTTGACAATGAATCATTACTGTTGTGTTCCCCAGTGCTCATCCTGGGCGAAGAAAAATCCTGAATTAAGTTTTCATACGTTTCCAAGAGCAGGAAAAGAGAAGATTGTTGTAGAAACAAAGTTGGGAAATAAGGAGCTTGTGGATAA
>CAJUYI010007512.1:0-12057 GCA_910591695.1 Galerucella pusilla
TGGTACTCATTTTGAACACTTATTGTAACTTCATAATAAATAGCACGGTTAAAAAGATAAAAGAATTTGAACTGTTGTACAACCCATTTTAGTACAGGCAAATAAGGTGAAAGTAAAAAATAAGTAAAATTTGTGCTCTTCAAAGAAAAATTGTTCATCTCATAAACTAACCACTTTAACCTACAAGTATTATACATTTTTGAAATCAGCTCAAAGAGGAGTATCCAAATTTTACATAAAAAATATGAAAAGTAATTTAAAAAAATAAAGAGGATGCTGCTAGGTGTGAGGGGGTGGCTTTTCCAGTAAGTTTAAATAAGCCATAATGCTTGCCCCTTCCAACATAAATTGACGTGTTTTAGGATTTTTTCTAAATACCAGTATTACAAAAGTTATTAAAGGCGGATACTTTTATCTGAAAAGCACTGTATGTAGATAAGGCTTTGAAAGCAATTTACAATACTATGTACACTTTTAAATCATTTCCAAACTAAAAATGAAAGACCACATACGGCTTTTGATATTTAAATTGAAAAAAGTAATTGGAAACTTAGGCGGAGGTTGAAAAGTTTTCACAAAGGATGTATTAAGGAAATAGAAAAATTGAAAACCATTTATTTGACAGTGTTCAGTCCAAACATGGACGATTCACGAAATCAGATTTATATTAAATATAAATATTAAATACCCCTGTTTTTGACATAAAATACACAAAATATAACTGACACGTCAACAATTTATTTCAATCCCTTTACAAGATTCAATTTTCCGACTGAAGCTCGATGACTTATTACCATATGCTTTCTGATCCTCGATAATTGTATCCCTGGGGATCGTTTTCACGGCCTCGATCCATCTCGACGTTATAGTCGGGAACTATAAAACGGGAGAAAGAGAATGTAGAAAGGGCGTATCGACCCTTGCCAATTAGCGTGGTACATTATCCGGTGAAATAATGACGGCATGTGTCACATTGCACTTGCACGCTTGTTGATTTCCCGAGTTCTCATTGTGTTCTTTTCATTTTGGCACGTGAATAACTACTCGTCAGCCTCCGTTTTCCTAAATTTTCATTTAAAAATATATAAAACAAAACAGTCTCGTCTAGTATATCCCGGAGGAATTCTAGGGTGTCGGCAGGCTTCAACTTAGGTAAATGTTCCTCTTTTATCCAGTAATCTCCCAGGTGCTGTGCTCCACCTATTTCTTCCAATATTACATTGGGGTTGATTCCGCAAAAGGGTTCAGGCTCCCAGAAAGGTATTCAGTCCCCCTCTTTGCTAGTTCATCTGCTATTTCATTTCCTTCTATTCCAGTGTGTCCTGGAATCCATAGTAAGGTGACCTATTGCTCTCGCCTAGTTCATTAAGTTTGTCTAGGCATTCCCACACCATTTTGGAACTGATTAAACAAGAGCTCGGTGCTTTAATGGCTGCTTGACTATCCGACATTATGATAATCCTTTTTCTTCTGTATCCTCTATCAATATTGAACTGGGCGCACTTTCTTATGGCGTGGATTTCCGTTTGAAAGATACATACAAACATATTGGCTGAACACCCCCGAGGGGGTAGCGCCGCTTTAAAAAGCTCTCTAAATCCTTTTTTTAGGGTGGATCAATCCCCTTCTCTTCCTTCATTTCCTTATATTTTTTCGGCAATCTGACGCCATTTCTTTCTATCTTTTGTTTTTTTCTTCCACTGCCTTATTCCTATGCTATTGAGGTCACTTATAACTTCCTGTAACCACGTAGCTTTAGGTCTTCCTCTCCTCCGCTTATCACAAGGTTTCCATTCCATAATTGCAAATATTGTTGACTTTGTATCTGCCCTCCATATGTGTCCCAACCATTTTATCCTCTGTTCCTTAATTTTTTGCACTATATCTTTTCCTATTTCATGTGCCAATTCTATGTTTGTTCGTTTTTTATATTCATCTTCAACTTTTTTCATTCCTAATATCATTCTCATATCTCTCTCATATCTCTTGAAAGATACTTGGGGTTTTCCCCAAGCTTTCAGAGTGCTTGGTTCCTGGCCCGAACACTCCTATCCCAGTTCCTTTTATTGCTTTTGAGCCGTTACGTTTTTCGTCTGAAAAACTATTTCATTCAGTGAATTTTTTTCTCATTATTCACTTCCTCCCAAATTTCTACTAAATTTCTAAACATGCCGTTTCCTTGTCGCATTAGCCAGTCCGAAATAAAACATTAATTTTCATCAAATTCCCCTTCCATTTTTGTCTGTCGATGTTCGAAATTTCAATTTTCGAGTGAACAATTTTTTATTGTCTCTGGTTGGTAAGTTAATTATTGTATTTTCTCTAGGTTATTTTCTAGTGCTGTAATATTTATATTTATTGCTTATTTGCTGATTTACATTTTTTTGTGTATTTGAGGAACAAAACGAATAGAATAAAACAGATAACTGTTAAGGGGAATCTATCGGCAGCGATTTGACATATCGAAGTATTTTTGGCAAAGAATTTTGAGGTAATGGATGTATTGAAAATTAAGAAAAAAATATATCATGTAGATTAATGTTGAACTTAGAGTTCTCATCGAATAAAAACTTTGGAATGCTAACCAAATTTTGTTGAAAAAAATACGAATCATGAGGTAATTACACATATTAAGCAAAGTTTGAGCCCTTGTAAATAATTAAATATGGATTAAATGGAAAAACTAATTGATAAGAAGTCTAATTTGGTAGATGCCCCTTAAGTATTTTAACACGTGGAGTTCGGATTTGTATGTGCTATAGCATAAGCTCCTTTCTTACCTGATCTGTTCCATTTATTCGTTCCTTCCTAATGTTTCTTTTCTAGTTCTTTATCCCTGTTTTCTCTTTTTTCCGCAGCTCTGCAGCCGGCAAGTCTAAGGCAAGTTTAAAGCAAGTTCTATTCCCGGCAAATTCCGGCGAGACATCTTCAGTCCACTTCGTTCCTGCCCGTGCACGAGGTCCACAGTCTGTCGAAGACATTACCGCCACTGCCGCCATGCCATATCGCCAAGAGCTGCAAACATCCTCAGCCCTCTAAGATAATTTTCTCCGTCTTATCTATAGCGTGTGTAAGATTTGGATTTGGCGTGCTAATTACAATAAATTAGTATTCTCTTCGTTTGGTTTTTGAAATATTCAATTCATGTTGAGTTTCAAATAATTCAATAAATAATTATTATTTCATTCTTTGTATTGATTATTCAATAATCATTGAATTGGATAAACGTGTTCGAGAATAAGTAGATTTATTTTATTTATTTTTTTGTAACGTAACCTTAATTTCTTACAGCTTTCCACCTTTTGCTTCTTGTTTTAATTGCTTCGTTTCGATTAAAAAGCTGGTGGCGTCCAATTTAATATTCACTGTACACCCCATCCCAGTGATAATGTATAAAATAGTTTAATTGGTGCCAAATTCCACTCCCTGAGGTGGAGTACTCTAGCCTGGGGCAGTTTTAGGTTACAAATTGGCGCCCAACGTGGGGTTAGGTTACACATTAAAGGGCATTCTTTCCAAGGCTGGTAATGGTATTTGCATCCCATTCCTTCTTGTTGCTTAATTTCGTAAGGAATTTCTTTGAAAAGTTATACTTTTTCATCATAACGTCTTGTGGCATGTCCCAGGTTGCCTGATTTCTAACAAGTAAGGAGGTGCTTTTTTTAAGGATTCCCTCTTTACTACAAACGTCACACCCATGCTCAATCCCTTGAGAGATGGGATGGAATAAAAGGATGCAGTCTTGCCAGGATCACCATGGACGACCCTCGGATGCTGGCACCGAAGAAATATTTGGCGATGACCAGGAAAAATCTACGTTTAACAGTAGGATTCCTGACTGGCCACTGTCAACTAAGGAAACTCCTCCATACTATGGGGTTAGTGGACACACCTCCACTCTATGCAGGATGTGTGAACAGGAAGATGAAACGGTCAGGCATGTCTTATGTGAGTGTCCGGAGTTTCGTCAATAAGGTGAGTCTTGGCCTACACCTGCCGATATAAAGTAGATGTCTCCTAGTGACCTGTCCACCTTCCTGGGAAGGACAGGATGGACGATGACCTAGGAGGCCAACTCCTCCGGAGGATGTACAATGGGTCACATGTGGCCTACACTCATCCTCCCAACTCTACAAACACAGATAGTATCTACCTGACCGCCTCTGTCGAACTAGACGGTACCCGGTACCGCTGACGACGTGTGCCTGATTAAATATTTACAATTGTCATTGTCGGTATTATTGTAGAGACTATCCAACCAGTAGGTGGTGATTTTAACGGCGAACTCAAATAGATTTGTGATCATTCCACGATGCGGGTCCAAACCCCGGGAGTTAGATGATTGTTCTCTTTTTAACATCGTACTCGATATACTGCTACATTAAATACCGTTCCGGCACCAAGATCTTGACCGATAAGAAGTAATCTTTAAGTACCCACTACTATTATAATACGGTTCAGAGCGTGTTTAGTTGGAATAATAAATAGTACAGGATCAAATTCATCTGTATCTAAGAATTTTTTTCGACCAAAAAGTTGCTTGTCATTTGTCACACATTATTTTTTCAAATCCCAAAGAACAATAAGTCTGAAATTTGAAAAAAAAAATATAATTAATGACATTCTTTTTATCGCTTTATCGACAAAAAGCAGCATTCAATTCACTTAATCACGCCACTAGCGGTAGCATATACAATCATTCATCTTTAAAAAATTCGTCGATGAGAGAATGACGCTGCTGTATTTTTTTTTATTCTACGACCACAACAGCCTCTCTTCAATAGGGCATGATGACAGTTTGTTTGCGGCCGGTAACATAATTTCAAGAGAGAGATGTTTATTTGAAAAAAGGTAACTTCCTTTAGAAGTGAAAAAAAAAACGGAGATATAATTGAAGACATTTTTAAGCAGTTTAGTTTTTTTACTGAACTCCGTGTCTGTGCCTGGCCCTTTGATCAATGAGCATGTGGCTTTTGACCTGTATATCCTCTTCTGATGTTCTCATCAATGCAGGCTATAGCGACAATCGTTTCAGCTTGAAACACAGTTGTGTATGTGTATTGAACAAAGCTAAGAGACATCTTTCTAGGTCCACTTATACCAACCCCATTGCCATGATTTGCTTCGGATCCATCGGGGAACCAGATGATTTCTCCAGAATTACCTGAATGCACCACCTGTTCCCTGGATGGAATGATTTTAATATGTTCTCCGGTGTCATTCAATCAAAACTCATATAAAATATGTGTTCATCTAGTATTGTCCCAGTGTGTCCTTCTCGAACATTGTCTCCCCATTTCAGCCTAAGTATTGCCATCACCGCCTCCAAAGGCGGAAATCCAACTAGGACTAACCTTCCATTGATGCCGTTCCTGTGCTGTTCATTGCCCCAGTAATACCAAGAAGGGCTTGTGTTTGGATTACAGTTAATATGTTCACTGCTAAGGACACTTCTGTCCTCCTACATCAGAGTATTGTTTCATAAGTAATCACAGTTGTGTAAAGCCAGTGAACCATCTCAGGTCGTAGTCCTCTGGTTTTGCACATTACTCTTCTGCATTGCCACAAAAGCCTGGTCTCCCTAGTTGTAGGTACATCTGGAAGAAACACAGTCACCAAGTCGAGTATTGCAGACTTCTGAAGATTTTTTGACAGTTTGGGGCTGGATACTTCATTTGTTTTTACGTTCCTACAAATTTTTGAAAAACGTCTATGTCTATAACAAGTACAACATTGTTTCTACAAGAAATAGATCGCCACGAACCTATTTCGCGCTGCTCGAGGTAGATTCACAAACCTCGTATAAATATGACGAACTATAGGTCCGTTTTAAGTCGTTTTCGAGATATTTATACATTTATTTTAATACACAAACAGTTACCTTTAAATTTTTTATAACTGTGACCAACGTAATTTGGGGTAGAGTTGACAGTCAGTATTGGGTCTTATGTCAGACGATGAACTATAATTTATCATAGCCAAAGTTGAAATTGTTGTATTCAGGTGGACGTGGGAATTTTGATTCTTTGATTCTTGAATGATCATTTGTACCCTTGCTAGTGCTTGAATTATGACCGGGAATTTTTTGATTTTCATATTATTTTTCAAAATATTTATGTACGAAAGACAAATTTTTCGCAATTAATTAGAGCACGTGGGTATTCAGTAAGGAAAATGTTATTCCTGAATTGAAAAATTGGGAAAATATCTATTTTTCTAATTTTGACATATAAAGTGACACTTTTTAAAACTGATTGACATTATGAAACGTCTTACTTTTTGTAACTAGTTGCATAAAGTAAAATTTTATGCAATTGATGACGAAAAATGTATTTCAAAATTAGTGACAAAAAGAATTATTCTATTTATTAAACTGTTATAATACAAGTTAAAACATAAATTATAAATTAATTAATTATTATAAATATTGATAACACAATTATTGCAATTATTCAAATTAATTCCCGACGACATATTTTTTTCATTGTTCATTGTTATTTGGGAAGAGGCGCACATTGCATTAGATGTTTCACCAAATATTTTTTGCGCTATAAGTTTTTTATTATTCATGGAATTTTCAACATATCCCTCCGCAACAGAGGTAGATTTCCAACCTCCATGCCTCTTTAATTTTAAAATATCAGCGCCACTGTCTGCTAGGAAAGTGGCAGAGCTTCTTCTGAAGCAGTAACCAGTATATAGAACAGGATTTGAAAGACCAAGAAATTGTGCAATAACTTTTGGCAGACTGCTAAATGTGTTAATTCCCACAGGATTTCTGGTACATTTTCCATTCGCATATTTTACAAAAAATCTGTAGTGTTTAAGAACTTGGGGACGCAACTTAATATTTCAACAAGTTTCGTATTTTCAATGTCTCCAGTGGAAATTGCAAACTGCCGTATAACTTTTGTTTTTGAAGGTGGGATATCAACACGAATATGGCTTCCTTCGTCTATAACATTTTCAACTGGAAAAAATGTTAATTCTGCTTTTCTGCATGCTCCTGCCATTCCAATTATCATTGCAACTTAGCCATTAAGTATTCTTTGTCATCAGCTTCCACTAAAAATTTGGCAAAATCTTCTTTAATAAAAACTTTTGACTTTTTAGCACTGTACCCCTCCGCTCGCCTTTTAATATATGCTACCAAATTTGTATATTTTTTAATATCAATATTCCTTATCAGATTTGGTTCAGACCTTAACATTGAGTAAAGTGTCCATAATGTGTAAACTTTTAGATCTTTCTTACCCTCAAAATATACAAGTAAAACTTTCTCATTAACATGTTTAATTTTCTTCTTATCACACCACGTAACAAATTTTTCGTATGCCAAATCATAAACGTCCTTTGACTTTTTGGGAATTACTGATAATAGAGCATTACCTGCTGCCTCTTCAATATCGCTTGGTAGCTCCTCAGAACTTGAATCACTCATTTCTTAAAAATAAAACTGAAAATATATCAATCTCGCTAAAAACCTTCCGTCTCTTTTTCACATGTCAAACTGACAACTAACATGAAGTAACAGCAACAAACTAAATTTATGTTTTCCAAATTTTTATCAATTATATTAAATTTTATTTTTTTATTACTTTCTTCAAAATTAGAAAAAATCTTGTATGCAATACGTTACGAAATGAAATTTTGTGTAACTGATGGCATAAATAGCTATTAGACGTCATCCAAAAATAATTGAAAGCCTGTGTGTACCATTTTGTTGATTTTTCTTTTACTTTGAGTGGTTTTTACTGGCAAAAATTTATTTAAAATGTCATTGTGCAATTTCTTGTTAGAAAAAGACAGATTAGTACAGTTCAAAAATAAGTGTATCTAAAGAAGAAAACAGATTTGGAACACAACGCCTTGCAGAAATTAAAAAACAGCTACAAATTGGCAAGTTTTGATTGGTAAGAGAAGAATAAGCAAAAATTATGGAAGATTATCCTTACATTATGAAAAAAAAATGACTACAAGAGGGCCGGTTTCATAATTCGATAGTTAAAGTGCCTTTAGTAAAAGTAGACTTTATCTTAAAGTATCCTTTAAGACGACTTTAAAATAATTGCGTTTCATAATGAAAGTAGCACCTTCTTTTAATAAAAGTAGCATTTAGCTAAGTTGGCAGCCCTGAAATTTGTTTTTCGATACCTTAGACACTATTTAATTTAGTTATCTAACCTAAAATTATTGCTTTGTCGGTTTGTTGTTGTTGACAATATTGTTATATTGAATATTTACTGAATAATGGTGGCAAATATAAAACGTACAACAAACTTTACAAAGGAAGAGGAATTGTCTCTCCTACAAAGCATAGAAAAACACAAACATGTAATAGAATGTAAAACGACGAATAAAATCAGCAGTGTTGAAACCGAATTAGAGGTTCAATGTTTTGTAACAAGTTACGAACAGTAGGTTTTGATAACCGAAAACGATTTAAAAAGTCAGCATTTTTTATTCTTCTTAAATAAATCTCTTCGTCATCGAGTGATGAACTAGAGCTGGAAGTACTATCAAGCATGTTCATCATTTTTTCGTGAAGTATTCAGCCTCGTTGTAAAAAAATATGGAGAAAACTAGGTTATGTCTGCTTTAAAGCCACTTTATCTTCTGTAAAGTTTAGAAATTCGCACTTTAAGTTAAAGGAAACTTTAGGCACTACTTTATCTTAAAGTACGATTATGGGACCACTTTTTCAACTTTAAGCCAACTTAAATATTTAAAGGCACTTTAAGTTGATTATGAAACTGGGCCTAAAAGCTAGGAAAACCTTTAAAGAGTTGTCTTTCACTTTGCTGCATTCCCCAAGTTCATATATAATATATAAATATATTTACATCGTACCGGAAATGATCTTTGAAAAAAAATAAGTGCTTCGCGTGATCTGAGACTTGCCGTGTCCTGATTTTTATTTCCCAGATAGTACCCATGCCATCTTTTGTATTTAAAAGCTCGCCCATAATACCTAGATGGGGACTGGTACCCACTCTCGCGAACAGTTGACAGAACGCATGCAACTAATTGCTTGTAATTGACAACACAGATACACAAACATTGACTTTTTCTTCGGTTCCCAATTATAGACGGAGAGCCGACAATCACATGCTGTTTCCGACGATTATTTCAAGATAATTGTAAAGAGAAAAATTTTGATAATTTAAATTCAATGTGGGTGGGAATACTTATATCGGTTGTAAATTTTATATATCTTATATTAATAAACATTCCAAGAAATTTAAATATTGAGTTCGTTCTTGTGTGAGACGACCTGTTTTGAAGTTACGTTCGTATCCATATAAATTTTGCGCTCGGTGGCGTATATTCATTTAATTTTCTAAACGGTTGTCTATCAATCGCAAGTCGGTGATTATAATCTTTAATGATACCATACCTAAATATTGTAACGCGATCGTTCAGACACGCTTGAGTGATAGTTCTGATCTTATAACTTTGATAAATCTTCGATAGTGGGAACGCTATCATTTCCCTACTCGCTAGTACCATATAATTTGCAATGTTTATATACAAAGTGCTTTAAGTTGTAGATAATTCCAACTAGTTCTCGGACAATGTAACATATCTATGAAGATACGTTATAGACAAAAAGGATGAAGGATGAAGAGTCTCAGAAAGTAGTCGTTCCTTGAGTCCTATTTCCCGGAGGAAACTAGGCTAGTTCTAATACTCCACGCAGCCTAGGATTTTTATGTTACAGCCCCAGATGGAATCTAAGCTTTGTCGGAGAATTTCTTATTTACTTTTAAACGAATCTTTATCATTTTTCTCTAAGGTAAATAACCGGCGAAAAGAGCTTCTCTTGATAATATATACCCGATTGAAATATGAATCGTGTACCTACATTTTGAAGTATAATCACAGCTAACCGTGGTAAATAAATCTCAATCATGGATAATTAATTTCTCACGGGTGCGGATGAAAGCAACCACGAACAAGAGACGGTCTGATTGAGATGTCAAACTTAGTTCGAATAAAACGGCCAGTAATAAATTATCAAGCTTATACCCTTTTCTCGGACGCTCGGGTATTATATGGATTTTTCTCTTCAATTGACAGAGACGGAACTCGAAAAAACTTGAATAAATGGTTATTGTTTATACAATAATTTAAGTAGGTTGTGAGCATAGAAACGGGAACAGAAAAGGACATAGTATGGAGGTGTTTCCTTAGTTGACAGTGGCCAGTTAGAAATCCTACTGTTAAACGTAGGTTTTTCCTGGTCATCGCCAAATATTTCTTCGACGCCAGTTTCTCAGGGTCATCCTGGCAAGACTGCATCCTTTGATTCCATCCCATCTTTTAAGGGATTGAGGATGGGTGTAACGTTTAGCTAGTTCCGCAATTGTCGAAGTCGTTAGACCGTAGGTGTCACTTATGAAGCTACAAATAGAACATTTGGCCATCAAGCTTCTTCTTAATTCTAGGTATGGGGCGAATCTCGTTGTACAGATTGGGGATTCAATCTATTTTCGCAGAAATCTTGCCTAAAGGTTCAAAGTAGCTAAAATGTTCCTTACCAAGCCAAAAATGCATTAGAGGAGCGGGACACCCCCTTTTTTTTCACATACCGACCAACCTCGTTCTAGTCGCTAAAAACAGTCTATCTTTATATTTTCGAGGGTGCTGAACACGAATATGACATTTATTTTTTTCTAAAATTGGGGGAACATGGTCAAATTTGACTTTTTAACCGAAAATGCGAAAAAAACGATTTTACGATTTTCGACAATCAACTCGCGGTTTCTCGGCGAATAATTCATATTTTTTCACGAAAATTTAATGACGTCTTCTTCAACCAATTCTAGAGACAATAAAACTAGTCCGAAATCCCCAAAGCATTTTACATTCGAGCAATAAATTGAAGAAATTTTTTTTTCGAATTTTTGACTTTTTACGTACGATGAAAAAAGTTGAGTGAGGAAGTTTTTAATTGTTCATATCTGAATAAGCAGTAGTGAAATTTAGAAATCGAGGAAGTTTTTGGGGAAATTTGAGCTAGTAATATGCAGTAGAAAAAAAGATAGAGCGATTTTAAGATGAGCACTTTCGCCGCGCGGCTCCCGCATTGGTATTTTTAGTCGATAAATCCGATTTTATCAAAGGTAATACCACGAGTGCTTCAAATTTTATCGATAATTTTTTCTTTTCCACGAAAACTTGTTTATTTGGCAAAAATATGAAAACAAACCGATTGATAAAATCACGAGTCCGTTAGGACGAGGGATTTTATCTAAATTCGGTTTGTTTGAATGTTTTTGCCTAAAATAAACAAGTTTGAGTGATGAAAATGAAAAATTATGTGATACAATTTGAAGAGCGAGTTGTATTTGGGAAGATTATTTTTTTCAACAATTTAAAAGTTTGTATTACCTGAATGTTCAATATTCTCTTGGGTGATGGCACTCAATCGGTTTGTGTTCATTTTTCAATAAACTTCGAAGCACTTTTAGTTGTCAATAATGACAAATTCAAAGTAAAATTTTGACGTTTCGATGTAAACAAGGTTTTATCGATGAGGAAGCATAATTATCAGTATAATACCGAATGATTGGCTAGAATAATGTATTGCTATTGGTTAAAACCACCAAAATGTCAGATTTTGACAAGTGAAAAAAATAATCAGAGATATCAAGTAAAATCGATTGCAACTTTACGAAAAAATACGAAAGTTCGAGAGTAACATTTGAAGGAAAAAATGAAATATCATTTTTATTTTTACGATTCATCAGATACAATGTCATGTCGGTTTGTACAAGAAGATTTGCTAGAACAAATATCGCAACATTGTAAATTAGATTGCTTGCAAGGGCATACTTCCGTTGAACACGAAGATTTTCCGGAGCAGGCACAAAAATACTTTTGTAAAAGTTCCATACTTGTGATAGCTTCATAATAATTCGTAAGCACATAACCATTCTCAATGAGCCATCCATAATTTGTTATTTCTTCCGATTTTATTACTGGATTGATCTTAAGTCCGCCTTAGAAGTTGTAAGTAACTTTTTAGCTATGTTGTATGATCCATCAAAAAAA